>JANAVB010033019.1:6690097-6877597 GCA_029216955.1 Iris pallida
GGTGATGAGATATATTTATATTGACAGGTTATTATATTCACTGCTAGTTTAGTAGACGTAAACAACGTTCTACCGTCGACATTGCGGTATAGGCTGGGTGCTGTTACGTACTCGTGCCCCTATACCGGATGTGGATTGTGACAACTTGCTATATAAAAATATAGAATATTGTAATGTTGTTATAGAAACACGAAATGTTGTATTGTTGTTATAGAAATATGGAATATATATACTGTTGTTATAGACATGTGGAATATTGTACAATTGTTATGAATATTATGGAATATTATATTGTTATTATAGACATATGGAACATTATACTATTGTGTAGAGAAACGAAATTATGGAAAAGGTTTGGGACCGTTGAGTCACTAAGGTAGGAATCATTTGATTGGAAAAGAGACCTATATGGTAAATCCCTGGATTGGGATGAATAGAAGTACGAGCGATAGCTCGAGAAATTTGGAAGTAAAAAAGAGAATGTGTTATATTGTTATTTCAAGTTTCTGTTATCATGAATATAATTTTTTTAATAGCTAAGTTCTATAGTCATATATGGTCATGGACAAGTAGTGCATATGGTTTAGTTTTTCGAACGGTGTCCGGAACAGCGAGACCGACTCGTCCTAGGGGAAATGGATAGTAGTGCTGACGTACTAGGACGAATAATTTTGGACCTTCAGTGGGGCTCGTAGACCACACTAGAAGGATCGTCGTATTACCATAAATAGTCCAAAATGGTATGTTACCAGTAATCGTCATATAGCTAGGCTGCATGCTAATGACAACCTGTTTGTAGGCCTAACAAGTTATTGACAGGTACGAAATCACAACATATATATTTTATAAATGTTAACAATTGATGCAGGGATATGCTAATGACACATTTATATATTATGAATGATAACAATGTTTATAGGAAAGAATGGTGGCCTTATGTAAAATTCACTTTGTCAAGTGACAAATTATGTTTCTATATACATGCTTATGTATCGGTAACTGATCCTAGAGAAAGTAGAAAGACCACAAAATAATTTTACCTAATCTCACATATTTAACTTATAATTAGTTTAAGTGAGTCAGGTTAAGACCACTCATCAGTGCATTGCCCAATGTGTTAGGCCCTTCCTCCACGGATGTACGGGGAATCATTTGGACGTTATGAGGTATTTGAAGCTCGGTTGACAACTTAAAGCTGTTCACCTGGAAGATATATTTTTTTGTTTATAAACGACATAATATTGGAAACATTGTTGATTTACTAGTTCACGAGATGTAAGCCTTGTGCTATCGTTCATTGTAGAAGATTCAGTGTTTGTAGTTGAGTTGTTCTTTTGGCCTAAGATTCATGGTAATTTTGCTAGAAATTATAAAAAAGAACCTATTTATATATTGTATCTATCAACTTTTATGCTTATTTTCTGCAGCAATGACTTTGATATTGAGACTGTTTCATCGATCTTGTTTGTTCTAGCTACGTATAAGTAAAATTTAGACTTGTACAATATTACTATGCCTAGTGACGACTTCTGTTCTTTCGGGATCGGGGCATGGCAGGTGAGGAGACGGGATTTATGGGATGTCAAAAGTAGAGTGGTGCTCGAATGGAGGTGATCAGGTCATGGTTGTGGAAAGATGGGGTGTGGAGGCGAGGTGGAGTCGGGATTGATGGGAAGAGTGCAGGCAATGAGGTGCAGATCTGGTGTGGAACAATCGGTGCTATATAAGGACTAACGGTCGACTCGATGAGTAAAATAGTAGAAAGTGATGGACGACGGAGCTGCGCTGGTGCATGCTCGGGATGGAGTATTGGTGTTGTAGATGTGACGGGGATGGTCAAGCTATACTTAAAAAATGGTGTGGTTACAATGGCGATGAGGTTGAAGGACGGGGCGAGCACGGGATGGTCGAGGCAGTGGAGATAGGAACACGACGGTGCATGCAATAGGGCTAGTGAGTTGGCCGGGGTCAAATGACGAGGTGGTTGTAGCGGAGATCCACATTGGTGAGGGAGGTGGAATCGATTGGAGAGGGAGTTTACTGTTCCTTGAGGATGGATGGATGGACAGTAAAAGAAAGAAAGAATGTAGGAATAGATGGAGGCCTTTGTTGAGTGAGGAGAGTTAGTGCTTAAATAGGGGTTGTTACCTAGGGGGTTTCTATCGTTTAGGGTCCTTGTTTTCAAAATGTTGGATTTGCACAATAAGGGGGATGAGGGTTGATATGCCAACTTATTATTTGCAAGAATTTTGTGGATTTTAAATCAATAGGGTTTTATTAGGATTATATATATAAATGATTAACAATTGTAAATTAATTCTTTAGGAATTTGATTGATAATAATTTGTGTTTCATTGTTACATAATTACTTAGGAAAAATATATATTAGAAAGGAAAATTATAATTTAATTCAAGAAGTTCCAATTGAATTTTATTTCTTAATTAACTCTAGGTTATTTATTTGTTTATTAAAATTTAAGGTAAACCTAACTTAAAATAATTCGATTCATCTAATGGAGAATTAGAATTAAGAATTTTGAAATTTATTTATATTTTGGTTTGGGCAGTTACAAGTAACTAAGATAGTATCTAATAACCAAGGTTCTGAGATCGATCTCTGAAGGAAGACTCAATCTCGTGGAAACCATACGTAGGGTATCCATCATCTAAATATGAGAAATGGTTATCTAGTTAGGATTGGTGCAAAGCACAATAATACAGTCTAGCTATATATTATAGTACATACTATCATGGATACGAACAAGAAGAAATTAGAACGAACATGTTGAGAAATAAGAATAATCATGAAGAATAGGAACCACATCTAAACTATGACATGCCTATACTAATACAAACCTGCTATTTGGCACCCACGGGTGCACAGCCGGTGCACCCGCTGGGCCGAGGATGATGACGCTGCCATGGCGGGGGGAGACAGAGCGATAGGGTGGAGGGTTCGACGGAGTAGGAAGAGGAGGAGGCGACGACGACGAAAATGACGCCAAAGGATGGCGGAGCAGCAGGAGGGGATGGTCGTCGATGTTGTAGACGGCGGAGGAGGAGGCGGCAGTAGAGGAAGGGGGTGGAAAAGATGATGGTGGAGTGGTAGGGGTGGTGGAGGCAGCGTCGTCCTCGGCCCTGCGGGTGCACCGGCTGTGCACCCGCGGGTGCCAAATAGTTTTTTAAACTTGCTATTTGGTACCCACAGGTGCACAGCCGGTGCATACGCAAGGCCAGGGACGCCGCCGCCGCCGCAGCGGGGGGGAGATAGAGCTATAGGGGGAGGGTTTGACGGAGGAGGAGGAGGCCGCGACGACGGCAACGACGCCAGAGGAAGGCGGAGCAGCAGGAGGGGATGGTCGTCGTTATTGTAGGCGGAGGAGGAGGAGGCGGCAGTAGAGAGGGGAGGTGGGGAAGACGACGGTGGAGTGGTAGGGGTGGTGGCAGCGACGGCGATGTTGTCCTCGACCCCGCGGGTGCATCGGCTGGGCACCCGCGGGTGCCAAATAGTATTTTCGATACTAATAATGTGGACTATCATGCAAGACTTATCAAGATATGACAAAAAACTTGTAATAAATCATTGGAAAACCACTATGACATCTGGAAGGCTGAGGTAACCTAGACTCATTGATGACATGTTAGTGCGTCATTAATGCATCGTGAGTCTACGAGTATGAAAAGACTACCTCATATGAGGTCACAATGAGTGGTACCACATGTCCGCGTTTCCCTTGCCCACTCCCACTATATAACAAGAACTCGAAAGCATGATAACGAGTTACACTTACGAGAACAATGAATGGAACTAAAATAAAATAAAATAAACATTGATTCTCACGTGTACATCAAGTAACGATAACATGAATGGAACCTAGTAGCATGAATATTAATATAAAGTAAATGCAATAATGCGAACGAAGAAGTGAACTTACGTGAACCTTTTGTTGGATTTAAGATGACTGATACTCGTATGACAATCTTGATACTATACCAAGGAAACCTAGAATAACATATAAAATCTTACCATTAGATACTTACATAAAAGCATATGTACTCGTTCTTTAGGGTTCAATTCCTACAACATGCAAATATGTCCTAAAAGTGGGTCCAAAATTAATGTCTTAAGGTCTATTAGTGTTTGTTTTGAGGATATGAAAATTATGGTATCCTCAAAATTTTAGCTCAAGTTATAGCCGTTTGATCGAAAATGATTTTTTCGGCACGATTTGTTTTTATTTAGTTCTAGAAATTTTTTTAACTATTAAACCAACTCCAATATAGAAATTGGTGAACATAAAGCCTACATGTAATACTCCTTAGGAAAATTCTAATGTAGCTGTTTTTATGATTAGTTTTGTAGGGTTTATAATCCCTTATTCTAAACATGGCCAATTATGGACATGTTTTAGCTAAAAAAATTGTAAAAAATCAAAGACAATCCAAATCTCTTGAAATGTTGGATTTGTTATCCTAACATGTTATGGTAATAATATTGTAAAAACTACAGATTAAAACAATTTTCTGAAAGAGAGAAATAACAATTTTAATATGAGTAAATTCTAGTTATAAAATCAAAAGTGAGGTTATGAGCTCATGAGACCTAAACACCTTAATATTTCTCCAAATTTTAGTATGTTTTATCCATGTGTGTTAAGAATCATAAAAACTTGTAGAAGTAAAAAAAACAATATCATGGCTAAGAGTTATGATTGAAATACTACAGGACATTCTTGTTTGGGATAGATTTAGGTAGGGGTTCTTAATTGCTATTTGGAAAGCCCCTAAATTCGACTAAACATATAAATAATATAGTAGACATGTTGTAGATGATACATGTAAAATTTGAGAGCAAAACTCATTCGGGAACTATGGTAGAACCTAGGTTGAAGTCGCCCAAAAGCTGTTGAAATTTGTAGAAAAAAAATCCACAAAATTGTTTTACAAAACAAAATCCAAGAAGCTCTCTCATATACGTGGGTGCTGTTAGAAATTTTATTGTGCCCTGTCGATTCATGAGATGAAGAACATAAATTAAATTACGAAAGCGTACCTGAATTCATTGCTAGACTTGATGGATCTTGAAGCGAACGTCTCTTTATTGGGTTCGATCCTCCAACTTGCTACAACCCTTAATGACAAAGAAGAATCCGAATCCTTTGTCCCTCTCTTTCTGTTGATAGGATGCAGAAGAAAAAAAAGAGAAAACCTCTCTTTCGGTGGCCGTATAAGTTGGAGACCATAACCCTAATAAACACATATATTTATATATTTTGATATTTCTAATTTGGTCCATCATCAAATTAGAATTATCTCCGGTATCTACACATTTATTTTATGACAATTATTCTCTTAAGCCAATTTTCAAATAGACCACTTTAATTTGGCTTAATTATTTAGATAGCCTAAACACAATTAATTTTACATGTGTGATCCCTTAATTATTGAATAATTCCAACAATCTTCCACTGGGCCACATATGTAACCTTATAATTGTGTTAACCTTACTGAGCTCATAAATTGCTATCTTAATCCTTAGGGTATATCCGGATGATCTCGTCCATTAACCATATCAACATAGGATCAAAGCGGCCTTCATCACATATAGCGTAACTAAACCATCAATGGTCACATATACCAATATAGCTAAACAACATAGATCAATCATGGATGCGTAGCATGGAAATTACATGCAATGTGATCAATATATGTCTATTTCCAACTGGTCCTCCTTAACTTTAATGAGATCAATACTTTAACATAATAAAAACAGAATGAACTGAATTTCCATATATCTGATCAGATAAATATATAAAATACTTTAATGCATAAATGTGTCCAAAACCAAATAACACCCAAATACATAAAATATAAACTCCTACTATATTGCCATATACTTGATTGAGATAACACCCATGTGAGCAGTATGCTCATGAATGACCCTGGGTGATAATGCTTTTGTGAGCGGATCCGCTAAAATGGAGTTTGTCATAATGTGTTATATGGACACTTTAACCATTCTGAATTCTTTCCTTCACAACTAGATACTTTATGTCAATATTCTTGACTTATACAAGTTTCTGTTGTTATTGGAATACGTTACTGCTGATTTATTGTCACACCATAATTTAAGTGGTCTTTCAACATCGTATTGTAGGCACAGTCTTATGACAAAATTTTGCAACCATATTTCCTGAATAGATGTCCCACATCATGTTATAAACCTTGCTGCCATGGTGGAAGAAATTATGAGTGCATATTTAACACTCATCCAAAATATATCTCTATTAGTCAGCATAACCTGATGTGGATCTCCTACCGTGTTGGCATCCAACAAAATCGGAGTCGAAATACCTTATGATCTCCAGAATTATCCGATCTCCTATAAAGAGCATATAATTTCTTGTTCTCTATTAATTACTTAAGTAGTTTGGCTGCTACCCAATGATCCATCCATATTTGCTTAAATATCTGCCTAACATCCTAATATGTACGCAATATCCTGACACGTACATACATGAGCATACATTAGACTCCCTATAACTGATCATGAAGGAAAATCTATTGTATTTTCTTAATTCCAAGGCTATTCTTAGGGCACTGATTGAGACTGAACTTATCTCCTTTAGCGACTGGGGTGTCACCTGGTTTGCATTCCTGCATGCCAAATCTTTTAAGCACTTTATCGATATAGCTCTTTTGTGATAATCCAAGAATACCTCGAGAACGATCTCGGTGTATTTGAATTCCTAATATAAAAGAGGTGTCACCAAGATCTTTCATCTCAAAGTTATTTGATAGAAATTTCTTAGTGCCATGCAATATGCCTATATCATTTGTGGGAAGCAGTATGTCATCAACATACAAAACCAAAAATTTTTTTACTCTCACTGAATTTGTTATACACACAATCTTCAACAACGTTAACCTCAAAACCAAACGAGGTAACAACTTGGTGAAATTTATAGTACCACTGACGAGAAGCTTGCTTGAGTCCATAAATAGATTTTGTTAATTTGTAAACCATATTATTTGGATCTTTCGACACAAAGTTTTCTGGCTGCACCATATAAATAGTTTCGTCAATGTTACCATTGAGAAACGCCATTTTGACATCCATTTGATGTAACTCAAGATCAAAATGTTCAACATGTGCTATGATTGTTTTAAAGGAGTTTTTCAAAGATGTCGAAGAGAAAAACTCTTTAAAATAAATTCCAAAATTTTGAGTAAAGTCACTAGTTACAAGGCATACTTTATACTTCTCCACATGACCTTTCGAATCCTTCTTGGTTCTAAATGTCCGTTTGCAATCAATGGATTTTATACCTTTTGGTAATGGGACAAGTTCTTAAACTTTATTTTCTTGCATGAACTTATACTCCTTAATTATTGTATCAATCCACTTTGAGAACTGAAACTTTCCATAGTCTGACCGAAGTTGATTAGATCATTTTCCAGTATCCACAGTCTTCCTTACGTTCCTAGAGAAATATGACAATATTATCCGAAATTATATTTCTCCTTTCTCTGGTGGACCATCTTAATAATACCAGTTCTTGAGGTTGTTGAGTTTGTTCCTTGGAATAATTACCTTATCTTGAATGGGGTGCCGCTACGTTGTCGTTGTTAAGGTATCTCAACAACGACTTATAGAGGTAATTCGACATTGTCTTATTGAGACTCCGAATTCACTTCTTGATCATGACATGTATGCACATCGTCAAAAGTGATAATAGGAATCGTAATTGATTCATTCTCAAAGACAATGATCCGGACTTTATTTCTCTCCCAAACTCAACATCCTTAAAAAATATTACACTTTTCGTCTCAATTTTTTTTTCTTAGTGTGGGATTGTATAATTATCAACCCCTTGATCTGTAGCATAACCAATAAAATAGCTGCTTATAATTTAACTTTGGTCTGTCTTCCCATTGCACATTCAATATAAACTTTAAAGTCTATAAAGTCAATGGAATCCAAATCTCATCAGACACAAATCATTCAACTCTATTTCTAGAGAAGTGACCTAATACTTATGTCATGATGAGGCTAAAAAAAATATATTATTAATTTTACGTTTAGTACCACATGACTTCACTTGCAAGATTTCATTATAAGATGCAATAGTTTCAACTGAATATAGGTTATCATAAACCTTAAGGTAACCATTACCAATAATATTTAAATTTAAAGATAGATTAAACTTATTGTTTCCAAATGAACAATGATAACCAGATTTGTCCATTAAGGAAACTGAAACTGAATTTCGTCTAAAAGACGGTACAATAAAAGTGTCTATCAAATCCAAATAATAATTGGTTCCTAAAAATAACCTAAAATGTGATATTGCTTTCACTTCTACCGAATTGCTGTCACCACATAGATGTATCTTTCACCATCGATTGACTTTCGGTAACTCAGGCAACCTTGCCTAGAACATTAATGTGGGTAGTCCCACCAGAATCTAACTACCATGAGTTTCTTGGTACTAAATCTAAATTAATCTCAGAACAGATCAAATTTAGAAATTTACTTTTCTTTGTACGTCATGCGTGGTACTTTGTACATTTCTTCCTTATGTGTCCTGTCTTATCATAAAAGAACAACCCTTAGTTTTATATTGTTGTTTCTTTTGATCTGGACCCTTAGCAGCTACTGTATTCATTTCTTTTTGCCCTTAAAGTTTATCCCATTAAACATGAAAATTAAAATCTTATTGGCAGATATTTTAACAACATTAACTGTAAAGAGAACAAAGCAACAAAAATAAACATGCTCTAACAAATAACCAAATCGTAAAATATAGTCAAACAAATTCAAATAATGGTGAAACCCATCTCAAGATACCTAGTACATCATTAATATCAAGTTTTTGGACAGTGATATTAACTGTAAGTTGTATTCTTGGTGTAATGATCAAACGTTGACAATAAGTCATGTCAAATAATAAGCCTATCTTTGGATCGGGTTATTATTCACATGTAAACCGTATAATTGTCACACATTTATCACCACAAGTATGTGTGCAATTCGGTCAAGTATTAACCTTCCTTTGGGCCGGCTAATATTCGTATGAATTTACACACACAAACATCTAACATCTCTCATAGACTATCTACGCAAGATAGGTCACTTTGGCGACATCTTGTTTCAATGGGTCTATTTAGAATATTAGACGACAATTGCTAGTCACAAAAGGCACCAAATTTTTTTTTGAATGTTGACTAAATTTTACAAAACCGAATCATGTCCAAAACTTTATGTACATGCATAATTAAAATATTACAACTCAAATAAGATAATCATAAGCATGTGAATCTCTTTACATGATTCAAACAAATATTTTTAATTTGACTAAATTGAGCATTGTCAACATAATAAAATTCACGTAATATTTTACTGAAGATATGGACCAATAGATTGCTTTAAATAACCCATAAGATTATATTAAAATAATCTGCTGAAGATATGTACATTAATAGATTACATCAAATATATGACTTAGAACATAAATTTATTGGAAACTAAATTTATGCCAAACATAAAATTGTCTATATTTGATTCCAATTTTTCCTCCAATGATCAACTTAGATTGAAAAATACTCTAAATTGAGTAATACCAAATATCTATCAGCATGAGTAATTGGAATCTAACCGACATTCCATATTATCACATGTCCAGCAATAAGCATATTCATGCATATTTAATATAATGGAGAATTTCTACGGTCATTATCACATGCGTCCATATCTAATATTTAAGCATGAACTGAGAGATCATTACTGTACATAAATTATGAATTTTATCAAGATTTTCTTAATATGGCGATCAAATCAACGAAGGATTGACAGCAAATCAATATACTTGTAAGCAATGGAGAACCATGTATGCAAAAAATAAAATAAATAAATTATGATGTGCAAACATGTTGGAACAGTTGTTTATGTACGAAAACAACCCAGAAGTAGAAGATAAGATCCCAATAGTTGTTCCCTTTATTTAGCCATCTTTTACAACACTAAGAAAATATATAAATTATATTCCACCATAAATTATAACCCACCATGTGTAGTCCTGCCAACAATTTTGATCAAACAACACAAACATAAGTGCCATCCTAGTCCTTTAATTATGGATGTATCGTTTGGATACATGTCCAGCATGATTTGGCCGGAACAAAATTTTATTCGTGTATCAAGAAATCAGTTATTGAGAAACTGTAGATCTAATATTCGTGTATCATAAATATTATTTTATGAACCATTGGAACCCTAAATTAAAATTAGAATTAAGGATCTATGATTTCTGTACAATAACAAAAAATTGATTCTGAAACTTCAACCTCATAAATCAAACAGGAAGGCTCTGATACCACTTGTTAGAAATTTTATTGTGCCATGTCGATTCATGAGATGGAGAACAAAAATTAATTGCAGAAGCGTACCTGAATTCATTGCTAGACTTATGGATCTTGAAGCGAACGTCTCTTTATTGGGTTCGATCTTCCAACTTGGTACGATCCTTAATGACAAAGAAGATTCCGAATCCTTTATCCCTCTCTTTCTGTTGATGGGATGTAGAAGAGAAAAAGAGAAAACCTCTCTTTCGGTGGCCGTATAAGTTGGGAACCATAACCCTAATGAACACATATATTTATATGTTTTAACATTTCTAATTTGGCCCCTCATCAAATTAGAATTATCTCCGGTATCTACACATTAATTCCATGACAATTATACCCTTAAGCCAATTTTCAAATAGACCACTTTAATTTGGCTTAATTATTTAGATAGCTTAAACACAATTAATTTTACATGTGTGGTCCCTTAATTATTGAATAATTACAACAGGTGCGGGCCGGGTTCGACCAGACGGGCGACAAAACGTAAAACATGTCGACTATGTCTAATAGGTCGACCAATAGGTCAAATCAGACATACATGTATATCGACAGGCTGGTCCAGAGGGTTGGATTGTCCTATTCGGAACTAGTTTTGGTTGTCCCTTAAATTTTTTTTATTGGCTGATACTAAAGGATTACACGTGACTTGGACCTCTTGTGGGATTACGCTAAGTCTGGAGATTACCAAGTCTGAATTGTTGTCTTGCTTATCCCTAGGTCCGTTCTATATATCGGAAATATCGGACCCGACATTTCCCGATTTGACCGGAATTATTCGTAACTTCCCGATTGGTTCATAGCATTTGGAATATTCTGACGTAGACATAGGTGTGTAGCTCTACCAGACGATACCAGACACAAAGCCAAGTGTTTGATGCCGACGTGTCGGAGCTCAACTGGCATGCAAAGCCCAGGTCAGGTCACGTCAAATATCCAGCCCAAAAATGACACAGCAGTTTGGACTCTGGTGGGACCCACCTTGATGCGGCCACGTTAGCGTTGGGCTGATCTGTCTCCCGACGTACACGACTCGCTGGCCCACTTTCCTCTGTCCTCCGGCATTTCTTTGTGGTTTCCTCGGAATGAACCATATAAATTTTCCTATTATTGAAATTTTTTTGTTTATTTCATAGGAACTCAACCTTTTTTTTTTTCAATAGAACGGTATGTTTAAGTATTGTAGAAAGAGAAATCAATAGAGGGCAGCTCCAAAATTACATGCATGATAACTTATACACAGTAATCTTTTTGTACAACTATAGGAAGAATACGTACATGATATTTTCTACATGATAAGTATAAACTTTGTCTTGGCACAATGACATGTGCTAAAATTATGAATTAACTATACAAAATTTGCAAGTTCTAATAGTCTAAGATTTTATTTCTAATTTATATTCTATTCTCTAATTTGTAATAGTCAAATCTTGTTTTTTTTAGAAATTACCTAATAAAAACCTTTCTTTTTTCAAAAGTCAGAATCATATAACAGACAAGTAGGAAAAATTACCAAAAAAAATTCGAAAAATTTGAGCTTGAATGCTATGTAAAAATACCGTTTGAACTCATGAACAAGTTGCTAGAATTCGGTAGAACTCTCTTTCAAAAATTTCAAATAATAATAAAAAATCTAAATCGTAGTTTATATTTATAGAAAACTTATTTTGAATCTACGATGATCATATGGTCATTGATCCAGCGACTGATAGTGTTGGGTGAGCGAGGGATGAGGCATCGACATGTAGGCCACCCCCGCGAAGGTTCTTTGGTTGATGGGTGGGCCTAGGAGGGTGTGTGTGGAAGGAGGATGTAGGTACGGGTGTGTGTATGCCAGTAACATTGGCCGACAAGCAGGTACCCCTCTCACAGGTGCTGCCCGCTGACACGTGGGCTCTCTATGCGGGTGAAACTGGGTCCCAAGTCAACTTTAAAAAAATCTCTTTATTTATTACCTAAACCAATTTTATAAATAGTTTTTAGGCCAAACTAATTATAAAAAGTAGCTAATAAATTCAACAAAAAAAATCGCTGACTACAGAAAATTATTTTATGTGATAATAACTTCGATAATAAAATTTGGGGTAATAATATTATCAAGTGTTTTTACATTAATTTCTAGAAATTGTATTTTAATTATTATTTAACTTTAATTAAATATTCTAATTACTAAAAAATAACAAAAAAGTTTCTAAAATTTCAAATATCATTTTCGGCCATTCTAAACTATTTCTAAGGCATTGATTCTAACCCCACATTATCCAAGTTACTCTTTTCTTGATTGATGTTTTTAATTAGGCTTGCCTTGGCGAATGCTACATGGAGTTCTCTGGATATTACTAATGTGGATCGAAAGCAAGACTACCACCACTGTGGTAAGAGGGGATGTATAAAAAGGAATGTAAAAAGATCAACGATGAGAAGGCTAAAGCCATGGTGGATGATTTGGAGGATTTTACGGCCTTAATCAAATGATAAGGCTAAAGCCACGGGGGATGATTTAGAGGGTTTTACGACCTTAATCAAAGGGGATCAATCACCAACTGTCATGACTATGATTAGATCTTGGATATACTTATAACACCACTCCATGGAGGGAGGTCTTTATGCGCACCTGAGCGAGTGAAGATGGGTGACATGGCACGACAAGAAAAATGGTTTCTGTGACATGTAAAGTTGTCACAAGAGTTATGAAACTCGTCACAACACATCTTCTGTGACGAGTACAGTGACGACTTACTTTCGTAGCATATACCTCCGTAGCTAAAAGAATAAGTGACGACTAAAGTCGTTGTCACATAAAGTTCTCTACTATGACAAGAATATGTTGTCAGTGATAGTATACTTTCCGTGATAACAAATGTGTCACTAAAAATATTATAAGTGATGCATGTTATTGTCACAAATAGCATTTTATTGTAATTAAAAATAAATATATATTTTCTTGACAAAAAAATAAAAATTATTTTTGTGACGACGTTTGATATCACAAAACAATTTTAGTAACACTTTTATTGTTGTCACAATAACGTATATGTTTAGTGACAAGTACATGTAATCATTGTAAACACTTGCAGTAACACTTTTATTTTTGTCACTGTATACTTATATGTTTAGTGAAGGTAATGTTGTCACCGTAGTGTACACTTTATATGTTTGGTGGCAAATCAATATTGTCACGAGTATTGATATCACAAATCAATATTGTCACTTTATTTCAGTGACAACATTAAGTGACAACCAATAAAAATATGGTCACTAAATGATTTAACTGTGTGATGGAAAACAATTGTTGTCACATAATCAAATTTTGGGTGATAAGAAAAATTATTTGTCAAAAAATATCCCTTTCAGTGACAAGTTTTAGTTTTACACTTGTCATAAATTACTTATCACGAAAATCTGAATTTCTTGTAGTTGGGGCCAACAATGGTTGTGGGCATCTGGAATGTGCACTTGATGATGAAGCTTGTGAAGAATCCTATCCTCAAGAATGTTTGCTATGTTCCGAGTCTGCGACTCAACCTAGTGTCAGTTAAGAACTAAACGATGATGACTCCCACAATATATTCGGGGACAATGTATGCTTCTCAATGGTTCACAACCACAAGCTTGAGAACTTATGTGCTACGATATGTATATGCTCAAGCTGTTGAGGTGTAATATTGTGTTTCAAGAATTGGATGAGAACCTAAGAGGTGTTTAGCATGGTGTTGGTGATCAATGGGGGCTTATCTAGAAAGTTCTTCATGAAGACTTAAGGAGAACATATGATTCAATTTGTCGAAAGAAAGACGAATGAGGGTGTGTTAGGTCTTTAAGATAAGATTGTTGGCTCCATGACGATTGGCCGATCTCCTTGTGGGACTTTCTCTATGGATCCAAGTTCAGCGCTAGGACGGTTTTCGAAGTTTTTAGGAGCGACAAAGGCTTTCGCAATTACATATCTATTTTTCATAACTTGGAGGGAGATGTAGACCTACGATGGCGTGCACCGTGCATTGACATACTCTACTCGAGGATGCAGATGTACAAGGGAGCTTCATGACGAACATGATGTTGGGCAGGTTCGGGAGTTTGAATTGCTAGGGAACCGCATCATTCATTTGGTCGACACTACCAAGGTTAAGAAAGCTATTTGAAAGATTAGTACTTTATAATGGAAGATGAAAGTCGGGAGCACGCAGCTGAGACTTATGAAGAGGATGGTGGTCATGGATTTCAGTCCTGATCGAGTTCCTGATCTCAAGGAGATCCTACTGATTCTAGAGATGCTACATATAATAGTGAGCTTCGACATGGTAGATAAGAAGATCGAGACAACAAAAGATATGGTATAGCCCGGTGGATATAGGTTGATGACGACAATGAGTAGGAAACTTTGACACAAAAAACATGCATGAGTCCATTTGAGGAGTCATGGGGGCCAACATTATTTTATCAGTCTTGAAAGGGAGTTTTCTGTGTATCCAGATCTATGTTGAGGGGATTGGAGGAGTCTAGTTTTCATAGAGTTGATGGCAAAGGTTGCGGAGTCGATGATGATGAAGCGGTCAATATTGCCAAAAGAAGCAACACAAGTATACCGATTGGTCCAACCGGTATGCTAGGTTTTTTAGTGCAAATACTACAAAAATTTGTCAGATTAACGACGTTCAAAAACGTTGCTAATCTCGGCCAAAACGTCGCTAAACTAAATTAGCGACGTTTTCAACGACGTTTAGAAAACGACGGAAAAAAGCGTGTTGCTAATCGAAAAAACGTCGTAAAACGTCGCTATGGCGACGTTAGTTAGTGATGCTCATGACGTCGCTAGATAGCGATGTTATTTGCGACGTTTTCTCGTGGTCGCCGATTAGCGACACAGTAGTAACATTTTTACGACGATGTGGTGGCATCAGATTGTTTGCCACGTCAACAAAGTAGCGACGTTTGAAGCGACATTTATATTCATCGCTAACCATTAGCGACAAATATAAACATCACTAAAAATGTCGCTAAATTGAAAAAATTAAAAAAAAGAATCCAGAATACAAATGTACAATCCAAAATACATAATCCAATCCAATCCAAAATAAAGAATCTAATCCTTGGGTTCGTCGACCCCTTCGGTGGAACACTCAACACCGGCACGCACAATACAATCCAGAATAGACCAAAAATAATTGGTCGTCTCCTCAAGCCTCTCGGAACATCACAATATGCATCACGCATCACACATCACACAAACAAATATACATCACAATATGCATCACACATCACACAAACCAATATACGTCACACACCAAAAAACAAACATCCACCACAATATCCAAAGGAGATATATCCATCAAAATAATTATCCATCACAAAATCTAGAGAAGATATATCCATCAAAACAAATCCAGTCAATATATGTATCTACTGTCGTCTATGCTGAGGCAGATAGAACTCCCTCAGCCAGCGCACATAAGTAGGATCTGCGGCAGCCAGATCAATATCCAGAGGAGATGGATGACTGGAACTCCCGGTGGAACTGCCCTCTGGTGCCACCTCCTCTTTCACAGCTCCCTCGGCTTTAGGAATTACTTCTGGAGCAGCTCTCTTGGTGGAACTGCCCTCTGGTGCCATCTCCTCTTTCACAGCCATTTGTGCCTCCCTCAAGCGAGATCCTCGGGTGTTAGGTGCCATCTGTGAGAGCGGGTGCCATCTCGTTTGAGTACATTTTCGAAAGAAGATAAAATACAGAAAATTTAATTTTTTGCCAAGTATGAGAACGGATGGCTCAGAACACAACCCAAAATTTATTCTAGCATACATTAGGGTGAATCATCTATGTTCTGTACATATGGTGTAGTATATGTTTTTATCGTATCTAGTATCTGAAGAATGTAACAAAATCAAGATGAACCCATATAATGTAATACTAAGACATCATCTATTACTATATAAGATATAGTGATAGGTTGTTATATCATCATTGTCGTGGGATGAGGGTCGAAGGACAGTCAACTTTATCTACGGCTACATAGTTTCTGCCTTGCCAGTCGAATGGCTGCAGGGACTATGTCCTGATCACCATGTCGTACCGTAGATTAATGCAAATGGAGCTGGAGCTGGAGCCAAAATACAAAATACAGAATCCAATTCCTGGGTTTGCCGAAAATACAAAAACAAAGATTGACACACAGTACTAATTCATATGTATTTTAAGTGTTAGAACGGATGGCTCAGAACACAACCCAAAATTCATTCTAGCATACATTAGTGTGAATTATCTATGTTATGTACATATAGTGTAGTATATGTTCTTATCGAATCTAGTATCTGAAGGATATAACAGAATCATGATGAATCCACATAATATAATACTACGACATTATCTACTACTAAAAGATATAGTGATAGGTTGTCGTATCATCATTGCCGAGGAATGAGGGACGGAGGACAGTCAACTTCATCTATGGCTACATATATAGTTACATGAGCTAGTCATCGCGAAACGTCGCTATGACGTCGCTAATAGCGACTAATTTAGTGACATTAGTATGAACGTCGCTAAATTCTAATTATATTCCCCCACCAATTCATTTCCCCCTATTTTACTCTCTCACACTCTCTTCTCCCCCCTCTGGCGATCTCACTCTCTCCGGCGCTCTCACTCTGGCTCAGAACGGATGGTTCAGAACACAACCCAAAATTTATTCTAGCATACATTAGTATGAATCATCTATGTTCTGTACATATGGTGTAGTATATGTTCTTATCGAATCTAGTATCTAAAGGATATAACAGAATCAAGATGAACCCACATTATAATGCCCCGTACCGCATCGGTGCATTATGATGAGTCGTTGACTCGAAGAGTTGCGTTGACCCGATGAGGTATCGATATGAATCGATGCAAGTGTTATGTTGGCCAAAGGTAAGCTTTGAGTCGGTTGGAATCTATGGATCGAATCGATGCAAAGGATTAGTCCATTGAACAAGTGCTAATGTTGGTTGATCTGGTGTGCAGGCTATGCCTTTATGCTGGATTACGGATCGTGGTATGGGCACGATAGGCCAAATCAACCAAGTAGCTCAAAGGAATGGCTAAGTCCAGAAGTTAGCTATGCGATCGAGTTATGGAAGCGAGATGCTTCAATCGGCGATGCGACAAGGCGTATCGGCTTAAGGTGGGCGGATTCTTGACTCTTTCTCCCTATTTCTTCACGTATAATAAAATGTATCATGTATGCGTAGATGTTATCAAGTTAGCGAGCGTGGCTCGGGCGATAAAAGGTCCAAGTATGTGTCGAACACTAAGATAGAACATTGAACAATCGAACAATTGAAGCGACGTGCATCGAGTGCACGGGTCGCGGTAGGGCAATAAAGGTAGAACATTGAAAGATGATAATGAGATGTGCATCATGTGCACGGCTCTGAGAACATTGAACACTAGGCGTAGAACATTGATTATGGCGCTGAGCGTGCCCTCGGGCACTTATGTTACGAAAAGATTAAGTAATACGGAATTATGCTATGAGTATAACTTACGAATGGTACGCGTTGAATATGATTACGAGATGTTTAAGCCGTTGGGCGTCGTGCATCAATATAGATGTGTTGGGGCATAACGCCGACGGAGCTCCCCATATGAATGGTGGATTATGTTTATGAGACGCAAATACGTTTATGGTACGGAAAACCGTTTATGTGCGAGACTATGTTTATGAAATACGAGATCGGTTGGTATGCTATAGATTGTATGATATGGAACGTATTGCATGGTCAATGGACTCGGATGGCCCGTGCACGGGTACGGCTTCCCTCGAACGGTTACGCCGGGGCGCCGGGACCGTTCGGCCTAGGAGAGAATTATGTGTGGTATTTATGGTGCACAACATTCAGACGGATTGCGACCGTCCAGTGCTGTGATAAGCTATAATATCCGTAAGTTTGGGATCCTTCGGATACTGGACTAGCAACCCGTATCGAAGCGATTGTAGGCTTACACATATGTGATGCCAAGTCCATTACGGTACGAAACACCGTGACCTTCATATAGATAGGGCCGGTGGGCTGAGATGAGAGCTGGGTGCAGGCGCAGGGCCTGTCACCCATTATGCATATGTTTACGTTTATGATTGGTCGGTTGCGCGAATCGTATGATTGCTTATGTAAGTTCTAACCATGGCAGGCTAGGCAAAGAGGAACGGGATGAGCACGAATACTATGTTTATGTTTCAGATTATGTCTAACTGTATCTGCTGCAAGAACACGGCATGGGACACATTTATAATAATGTGCTATGTTTAAGTGTTGCCATGAAATCGATCCTAAGTCTAAATAGAAAGATCACAATTTAAGATGCATATTTCACTAAATGGATTAAGTGTTTGGTTTGGTGTGAGCGGGTCTTGATCAGTGCGAAGCGAGGACGAAAGCACTAATCCCCCACTAGTTTATGTGCAGGTCAGGTTATGATCGGCTCGGGGCGGAGCTTGACTTGGACGTGCCGAGGCATGGAGTCCTTGGCGTTCAAGAGGAGCTGCCGCATATGCGTTCGGACTTGAGACATGGAAATGTTCGGCCGAAGACTACTTGGTGGCTATAAAGAGGCATAATGTATAGAACAATGTAATCCTTTGTGAGCTAGAGAAATCATGAGCGTTATAGCCAATTGGCATTTTATTTTGGGCTATTCGGAGCCTTTGTAACCTACAGTTCAATATGAATAAAAGAGATTCTTGTGTTATACTTTGTTTCCTTCCGCTGCTTATGTTATCAAGTTGAGATAGTTCTATGCGAACCTGTTATCTTGCCTTGCACGAGCGTAACTCCAGGCTCGTGCGGCATCACGTCCGAGCGAGGACGATGATTCGGGTAAAATCTAGCGAGGACGAGCAATTTCCCGGATCGGGGCGTGACAAGTTGGTATCAGAGCGGTTCCATCCTTTGGACCGTGCATGAATCTCTTTGACCCTCAGATACTTCGATATCGAAATTCACTTGACTCTAAGTTGTTTCCGCAACCGCATGGCTCATGGATCTGCTCGACGCTACATTGGATGTTCCATACAATAAGTCTATATTAAGTTACGTACGTCTGCCACAAGTATGTCGTGACTATCACGCTATCTTCGGGTGCCATCGGAGAGTGTTGGTTGCACGAAGTGCAACGAGTTATGGGATATTGGTTACACGAAGTGCAACGAGTTATGGAATGATGGTCGTACGTAGTGCAACGAATATGGTGATGTTGGTTGCATAAAGTGCAATGATATATGTGTTATCGGTCGCATGAAGTGCGAGGAGTTATGTGTTGGCGGTCACATGAAGTGCGAGGGGATATGTGTTGTTGGTTGCACAAGGTGCAACGAGTCGAGATGTGAGACGATGCGTGTTATACGACTACGGGAATGGTTATGTATCGTTGGTTGCACGGAGTGCAGCAAAGTCGTGAATCGTTCGTTGCATCGGTGCAACGAGTCGATATGGTATGATGCGTGTTGTATGGCTATGCGGATGGATAGCGATATGTTGTACGAGATTGAGTAAAGACCTTAAGTATCGAGAATGAGTTGTTGTACGAGTTGCAACGAGTGAGATTGGAGTCGAGTCGGACTCTAAGTCGAGTTGAGTAGGCGAATATATATGTTGGCTGAATGTCGCGTTGAGCTTTGAATAAGCGAATGTTGGGGGTGTGATCGATACGATCGCCATGGTACGGTTAGATCGAATGTGTGCCAAACGTGAGCTAACGCTAGAGCTGGGATCGAAAAGATCGCCATACGGGATAGTTGATTGAGAATAGATATCGGACCTATGCGAAGTGTGATGTCGAGTAATGACTCGATTTCGAGTGGTATATGCAATACCAATTGTGCGAACTGTATGGTGAAGTATTGTATCGATAATGATAGGCTCGATCCTGAGTGGTATATGGAATACCACTTAGCGATAGCTACGTTAAGCCGGTTGGTGACTTACGATAGGTTACATCAAGACGATTATGTTGTTACAATATGTTTGTCCTCAACGGACGGAGTAGTATCGAGACTCGAGTGGGAATGACTTGATAGAAGTCGATGCTAGTATACTTCGATGAATTGAGTTGAACGATTATGTGCGAAGTCGTGTCTATGGATGATGCGTCGGGCGAGGATTCGTTAAGTATAAGTCAAACGATAAGTTGAGCATAGCGAACGAATGTTACATTGAGGAAATAGTCGACCGGTCGGACTTATGTTGAGTTGGTACGAAAACTTATTCGGAACGCGTTGAGTAGGTACGAAGAAATTGTGCAAACGAATTTGGGTTAACGCGAGGAGTCGGTAGCACGATCGGAAAGTACGAGTTAGGGATATGAGAATGGATATGTGAATTTGAAATTATGTCGCGACGATGTTAAGTAGTTACAACTGAATGGATCTTGATAAGTGCGAGACTTGATTCGTATTCAAGTTCGGATAATGGCAATGATTGCAATGGGTTTGAGCTTATGAGAAAGGAAGATGTTCAAGTTATGCATATCGACGATGGTATTAAGGCGTACCAAAGACGATATACAATAACTCGGGGATACTCTGATCGAATGAACGAAAATTATGTTGAGCATTGTTGTTGGATGAATAAGATGCAAGTTAAGTTGATGGCAGTTTGGATGATAACGGTAGAAATGCTTCGGAGAATGTGAGAGTGAATGGATGTTGCTCGGATGAAATCGAAAGTGTCTGGATTGCTTCGCGGATCACCACTATGTTGACATTCTTGTCTTGAGCGAGCGCAACACCAGCCTCGCACAAGCGTCACGTCAAATTAGAACGATCATTCCGCGTGAGCGCTGGTATGGTGATTCATCCAGTGGGGATAATCGAACTTACGAGGCGTGGCAAATTTGATATGGACTTGTGGTTTGATGCGAAGGTAAAATTGAGGATTGTGCGATATTGTTGACGGTAGTATACGAGTGATTCGTGTAACAGCGGCGCATCAGTTGTGCGAGGGATGGATAAATTGCGGATTGGTAAAGTATGTCGGATTGGGTAAAAGTCCCATAGGAAGTTTCGGGAATTGATTTGGCTCCGCGATAGGATATAGCATGGTTCGTTGTAACTGTCCCTCGTTGATGATCTTCAATTATCGAGCGTAGTTTCGGGGCAGATGACCCTAGAAGACTTGACCGCCAAATCAAGTGAATGTTGAAGTCCCATAGGATGACCCTAAAGAAGTCGCGTAAGAAGGATAAGGAATGAAGTAGTGCATGTTGAGGATAAGTCTAAGCGAGTGAGTATCGTGTCTCGAAAGTTAGCGAGTACTTGAATTGATATGGTCAAGGAAAGTTATGTTGGATCGAATAGATGTTGAGAAACGTGCTTAGCGTAGTAATGCGGTAAGGCGATTGCAAGGATTTTGCAATGCGCGAGAGCGACGGATAGTAGAACGACCTAAGAGTGTGTCGTAGATCGGTTGAGTAACGGTTAGGCTATGTATGTTTGGGTGCGCGATCTATGTTACAAAACAAACTAGTCGGGATTGAATCAAAGTTTGAGTAAAGGAATTCGTATGCGATCGAGGATCAGAGACGAGCGTATCGTAAGCGACCTTGGGTCGGAAAGATTGTTGCCTTTGAGCATCGTAGACTCAAGTTGACCTCTTGTGTCGGAAGAGATTAAGCATGATGTCTGGATAAGTTGCCTAGCGGGGGTAGCCCAGACTCGATACGCGGGTAGTTCGAGAATATGGGTCGTGTTGGGATAGTTGTGTGCGGGACTTAGTATGGATTGTAAGCAAGAGAAAATAGAGACATGTAGACTTAGTCCATATCGTTATGGCTAAATGTTATGAAGGATTGGATGACAGACTTGAGTTATGCGAGAGATAGGAAACGGTTGGGCGAATAGGCATTGTAGGAAATTGTTGCGATCGAATGCGCAATGACTTGATGCAATGCGAATGTTAGGTGACCGACGAGAAACTTATGAGATCGAAGTTACAGATTGGAATCAAGTTATATACAGAGTTGTTTGGAAGAGGATCGCATGTTATGGAATGATGCATACGAGAAGTATTTGGGAATAGACGCTAAGATATGACTAAGTCGAGAACGGACCGATGGATGCTTGAGGGTTTAAGTTGAGCTTGTTAGGTGTCCCGATATCCTACAACTGAGCTTGGCTGAAATGCATATATTGGTGGGACGCCTAAAATATGTGTATGATCCAAACTAAGTTATATGATTCAACGATAGTAGCACGAGATCGTGAAGCGATCTATGCGAGGCACTTGGATTAAGTGTTGGTTTCGGTTCGAGGACGAACCTGATTTTGAGTGGTATATTATGTAATGCCCCGCTCCGCATCGATTCATTATGATGAGTCATTGACTCGAAGAGTTGCGATGACCCGATGAGGTATCGATATGAATCGATGCAAGTGTTACGTTGGCCAAAGGTAAGCTTTGAGTTGGTTGGAATCTATAAATTGAATCGATGCAAAGGATTAGTCCATTGAGCAAGTGCTAATGTTGGTTGATCTGGTGTACAGGCTATGCCTTTATGCTGGATTACGGATAGTGGTATGGGCACGATAGGCCAAATCAACCAAGTAGTTCAAAGGAATGGCTAAGTCCGGAAGTTAGCTATGCGATCGAGTTATGGAAGCGAGACGCTTCAATCGGCGAGACGACAAGGCGTATTGGCTTAAGGTGGGCGGGTTCTTGACTCTTTCTCCCTATTCCTTCACGTCTAATAAAATGTATCATGTATGCGTAGATGTTATCAAGTTAGCGAGCGTGGCTCGGGCGATAAAAGGTCCAAGTATGTGTCGAACACTAAGATAGAATATTGAACAATCGAACAATTGAAGCGACGTGCATCGAGTACACGGGTCGCGGTAGGGCAATGACGGTAGAACATTGAAAGATGATAATGAGATGTGCATCATATGCACGGCTCCGAGAACATTGAACACTAGGCGTAGAACATTGATTATGGCGCTGAGCGTGCCCTCGGGCACTTATGTTACGAAAAGATTAAGTAATACGGAATTATGCTATGAGTATAACTTACGAATGGTACGCGTTGAATATGATTACGAGATGTCTAAGCCGTTGGGCGTCGTGCATCAATATGGATGTGTTGGGGCATAACGCCGACGGAGCTCCCCATATGAATGGTGGATTATGTTTATGAGACGCGAATACGTTTATGGCACGGGAAACCGTTTATGTGCGAGACTATGTTTATGAAATACGAGATCGGTTGGTATGCTATGGATTGTATGATATGGAACGTATTGCATGGTCAATGGACTCGGATGGCCCGTGCACGGGTACGACTTTCCTCGAACGGTTACGCCGGGGCGCCGGGACCGTTCGGCCTAGGAGAGAATTATGTGTAGTATTTATGGTGCACAACATTCGGACGGATTGCGACCGTCCAGTGCTGTGATAAGCTATGATATCCGTAAGTTTGGGATCCTTCGGATACTGGGCTAGCAACCCGTATCGAAGCGATTGTAGGCTTACACATAAGTGATGCCAAGTCCATTACGGTGCGAAACACCGTGACCTTCATATAGATAGGGCCGGTGGGCTGAGATGAGAGCTGCGTGCAGGCGCAGGGCCTGTCACCCATTATGCATATGTTTACGTTTATGATTGGTCGGTTGCACGAATCGTATGATTGCTTATGTAAGTTCTAACCATGGCAGGCTAGGCAAAGAGGAACGGGATGAGCACGAACACTATGTTTATGTTTCAGATTATGTCTAACTGTATCTGCTGTAGGAACACGGCATGGGACACATTTATGATAATGTGCTATGTTTAAGTGTTGCCATGAAATCGATCCTAAGGCTAAATAGAAAGATCACAATTTAAGATGCATGTTTCACTAAATGGATTAAGTGTTTGGTTTGGTGTGAGCGGGTCTTGATCAGTACGAAGCGATGACGAAAGCACTAATCCCCCACTAGTTTATGTGCAGGTCAGGTTATGATCGGCTCGGGGCAGAGCTTGACTTGGACGTGCCGAGGCATGGAGTCCTTGGCGTTCAAGAGGAGCTGCCGCATATGCGTTCGGACTTGCGACATGGAGATATTCGACCGAAGACTACTTGGTGGCTATAAAGAGGCATAATGTATGGAACAATGTAATCCTTTGTGAGCTAGAGAGATCATGAGCGTTGTAGCCAATTGGCATTTTATGTTGGGCTATTCGGAGCCTTTGTAACCTTCAGTTCAATATGAATAAAAGAGATTCTTGTGTTATACTTTGTTTCCTTCCGCTGCTTATGTTATCAAGTTGAGATAGTTCTATGCGAACCTGTTATCTTGCCTTGTACGAGCGCAACTCCAGGCTCGTACGGCATCACGCCCGAGCGAGGACGATGATTCGGGTAAAATCTAGCGAGGACGAGCGATTTCCCGGATTGGGGCATGACACACATAATGTAATACTAAGACATCATCTACTATAATAACAGAATCAAGATAGGTTATCCTACCATCATTACCAAGGGAGGGAGGTTAATTAGAGAAAGTTACTGCAGAAAGTGAATTAGTCCAATACAATCCAGAGATTGACACAGTATTAATTCATATATGTAGTCCAATACAAATAGTCTAATACAAACACAACCCAATACAAATAGTCCAATACAAATAAGTACTAATAGCTAATGAGAACAACGCAGCTCACGCAAATGCTCAGTGATACGATTACGCAACCACCTCGAATAAGTGGGATCGACGGTGGCAGGAGAGATGTAGTCCATTACAGGTGCTGGATGAATAGAACTCCCGGTCTCACTAGCTACCGGTGCCACTTCCTCCTTAACAGTAGGAGGAGCTACCTCAGCATTCAGTATTTTCCTCAAACGATGTACCGCTCCTCGGGTCATGGGTGTCTTCTGGTAAGATCGATATTCACAAATAATATAACTGTAACATAAGCAAGCTAACTAAAGGAACTATCATCTCGTTTGAGTACATTTTCGAAAGCAGATAAAATACAGAATATTCGATTATTTGTCAAGTGTGAGAACGGATGGCTCAGAACACAACCTAAAATTCATTCTAGTATACATTAGTGTGAATCATCTACGTTCTGTACATATGGTGTAGTATATGTTCTTATCGTATCTAGTATCTGAAGAATGTAATAAAATCAAGATGAACCCAAATAATGTAATACTAAGACATCATCTATTACTATATAAGATATAGTGATAGGTTGTCATATCATCATTGCCGAGGGATAAGGGTCGAAGGACAGTCAACTTTATCTACGGCTACATAGTTTCTGCCTTGCCAGTCGAATGGCTGCAGGGACTATGTCCTGATCACCATATTGTACCGTAGATTAATGCAAATGGAGCTGAAGCTAGAGCCAAAATATACACAGAGTCCAAAATACAAAATACAGAATGCAATCCCTGGGTTCGCCAAAAATACAAAAACAAAGATAGACACACAGTAGTAATTCATATGTATTTTAAGTGTGAGAACGGATGGCTCAGAACACAACCCAAAATTCATTCTAGCATACATTAGTGTGAAACATCTATGTTCTGTACATATGGTGTAGTATATGTTCTTATCGAATCTAGTATCTGAAGGATATAACAGAATCAAGATGAACCCACATAATGTAATACTAAGACATTATCTACTACTAAAAGATATAGTGATAGGTTGTCGTATCATCATTGCCGAGGGATGAGGGTCGGAGGACAGTCAACATTATCTACGGCTACATAGTTTCTGTCTCGCCAGTCGAATGGTTGCAGGGACTACTTGTTACAAATATCGGCACTATCGGTGCTTTCGAATCGGAGTATCACATTTTTTGGTGTCGGAAAACAAATAATTATTACTCAATTATCAGATTTTTCGGCAGTATCGGTGCCCCTCACCAAGCCCCCCTCCCTCCTACACCACCCCTAAACCTAACCCGAACCCTAACCCTAACCCTCCCCTCCCCATAGCCACCCCCCTCCTCACCCCCACCCCTAACCCGAACCCTAACCCTCCCCTCCCCCCTGCTCCCCTCCTCCACCCCCACTGCTCCCCTTCCCCAGCCTCCCCCACCCCTAACCCGAACCCTCCCCTTCCTCCTGCTTTCCTCCCCCAGCCGCCCCCACTCCACTCCTCCCCTCCCCCAGCCGCAGCCACCCCCTGCTCCCCGCCCCCAGCCGCCCCTACCCCCCTGCTCCTCTTCCCCAGTCGCCCCTAACCCCCTGCTCCCCTCCCCAGCCGCCCCCACCCCCACGCCCCTCCCCCCACCCACACATACCCACCCCTAACCCGAACCCTAACCCTAGCTCCCTTCCCCCAGCTACCCTCACCCCCCTGCCCCACCCCCCACTCACCCCCAACCACCCGCATCTCCCCCTGCCCCTCCCCCCTAGCCACCCGCACCCCCCCAACCACCAACAATCGAAATAGAGAGAGAGAGAGGAGGGAGGGGGAGAGTCACGCAACGGAGAGAGTGAGAGTCGCCAGAGAGAGTAAGAGTGCCGGAGAGAGTGAGAGCGCCGGAGGAGGGGAGGAGAGAGAGTGAGAGAATAAAATAGGGGAAAATGAATCGTTGGGGGGAATATAATTAGAATTTAGCGACGTTGATACTAATGTCGCTAAATTAATCGCTAGTAGCGACGTCATATCGACATTTCGCGACAACTAGCTCATGTAATTAATATATGTCGTTGTCACGTCGCTAGTAGCGACTATTAGCGACGTTTCAATTAAACGTCGCTAATGTGCACAATTTAGCGACGTTATTCGAACGTCGCTAAATTTACGTCGCCAATTGAGCAGATTTTAGTAGTAAAAGTATGCAAAAAATTGTGCTTACTCAGTATATAGTTGGCCAAACCAATATAACAGTTCGGGCGTACCCTACTTATCCTTCGTAGTTTTTTTATGTGATTTTAGCGGTCCAAATTGAGTCAGCTTGGCTTAGTAATATAATTAGGCTTTAAGTCTTATAAATTGGAGGCTAAATAAATTTTCTTGAATATGCTCTTATAGGGTTAAGGAGACTCCACCAAAATTCTACAAGAGATCCGTGCTCTTATAAGTCTTGCATCTCAAGAGAGAAGAAGGATTTGTGTCAGAGATTTGTCTACTTCGTCAAGGAGATTGTCTCAACATGACATTGGGCAAACATTGTTGTAAAAGCACTTTGCAATAAGTTTATTTTACGTTCTCGTTGTATTTGTATCTCCTTCTTAAGAGGTTGTAAGGGGATGGCTATTGGGACAAGGGAGCCGACGGTTATTAGAATTGTAATCTTTAGATAAATAAAGGTTAGGACTTGTCCAAGTGGTCATAGCTACCATATTTTGCATGTTTGGTCTGTGCCTAGATATTTGTAGAGGGATCATGTTTCGTATTTTCTTTGCGTGTCGACAATTTCCATTTTCGTTGTGCGCATCTCTGAATCTAAAAAAAAAGTGTTCAAGTAAAGTGTTGCTGAACTAGTTTAGTATATGTCGATAAAATAATGTAATTTAGGTACTTGTTGTTGCATGTCAATATACCAACTAGTATTGAAGTATTTGTATAATGTAATATAGTATAATAGCTACTAATAGTTATACTATGATAGTTCATTGCTATATTTTTAGATACTATTGTTATTTTCAGGTTCAGATATGCGATTCATCAAGGAAGACTATGTCCGGTGCAAAAAAAAATAAATAGATGCCTACTCTCATATAATTTTTTTTAATTTTTTTTGGAAATTAAATTATCCAAAAATAACATTAATTAACTAAGGAAAATCATTCAAGTAAAATATATTTCACTTGAGATAGGAACTATCATTTATCCTATAGTTATATTTTTAAGTTTCTTGAACAGTTTGGCCTGCAGAATAGTGATTGTAACAAAGACAACTAAATATGGGTTAAAAGTTTAATTTTACTAACTTTTTTTCACATGTAGTTATATATAAATAAATGTAAAATATATACATATAAAAAGGAATTTTGAGGTGTTGGGGCACAGTGGAAATAAATCCAAAAAATTAGAGAATACCTTAGAGAAAATTCACAACCACAATGACAATGATTTACGTGGTTCGGCCAAGATGCCTACTTCAACGGACGAGGGTGATTCAGTTCCACTATAAAGAAGAAAAGGAATTACAATGACTCTCTCAAAACTTCCCTCCTTGCTCTCAAAAAATGCTCTATCACAAAGATAAAGAAAAAATCTCTCAAACTTTTGTGTTGAACTTATTCAACAACTTTAGCTCTTATGTGTTGAACTTATTCAACAACTTTTTTTGAGCACAATGAGATATCTCAAAGAGAACCTATAGACCTTTTTATATAGTATGTCATGTATCCATATATAAATCCAATCCTATGTAGGCTCAAAATCCAACTTATATAGGATTACCTTATATATGGTCGAAGTCAAAAAAGGTCATGGGCCTATTTTTGGAATTTTTTCTTCATATCTCCACATCGACAAGATTTTGCCACAAAATCGAGCCGACGCTTCTCCACCACACTGCTTCACCAAATCAACCACTCGTCAATTCTACTTCTAAGGGCTCTCAAGCAATAGGTAGGAGTTGGAGCAAGTCCAAGCAATGTTGGAACCTAGCTCCAGGAACAATCTTAATCAACATATCAGCGGGTTGCCCTTGGTATGTACTTTCCCAAGTGCAATATGTCACCGTCTTCTACAACATCCCGTATGAAGTAGTAGCGAACATCAATATGCTTGGTCCTCGCATGATGGAAATGATTCTTTGAAAAGTGGATAGCACACATGCTATCACAATACACATCAACTACATCTTACTTCATTCCCAAGTCATTAATCAAACTACGAAGCCATAGGCCTTCTTTCACTACCTTTGTCACTGCCATACACTCTGCTTTCGTAGTCGATAGGGAAATTATAGCCAGCAACACAGACTTCTAACTGACTGGTGCATCATGTAAAATAAATACATATCCAGTAGTTGACATGTGTCTATCCAGATCACCAGCATATCTGAATCCACATATCCAATAACATGACCAAAGTCTCCACCAAAGTGTAATCCCATATCAATGGTGCCCTTCAAGCACCTGAATATCAACTTCACAGCCTTCCAGTGCTTCTTCTCCAGATTAGCCATAAAGAGACTAACCACACTTACGGCTTGTATAATATCTGTTCGAGTGCACACCATAGCATACATTAAGCTGCCAACTGTACTCGCATAAGGAACTCGAGCCATGTGCTAATTCTTTTCACTTGTAGTAGGTGATAACTTGGCTGAGAGCCTAAAATGGCCATCCAAGGGAGTAGAAACAGATCTTGCATCTTTTATACCAAAACGAGCAATGATCTTCTCAATGTACGACTTCTGAGACAAAGATAATTTTCGTTTGTCCCTCTCCCTTTTAATCTCCATCCCCAAAATCTTCCTGGCTCCATCCAAGTCTTTCATCTCAAACTCTGAGCTATATTGAGATTTCAGTTTATCTATCTCTACCATATTTTTTGAGGCAATAAGCATATCATCAACATAAAGCAATAGATAGATATAACCTCCACCACGAAGTTTATGAAAATAAATACAACAGTCATACTTACTTCGAGTAAAATTATGACATGTCATGAAGGTGTCGAACCGCTTGTACCACTATCGAGTTGACTGTTTCAACCCATACAATAATTTTTTCAACAAGCAAGCACACATGATTTTCCTTGTCAACCACCTTGAAGCCCTCCGGTTGATACGTATAAATTTTTTCGTCAAGATCGCCATGCAAGAATGTCGTCTTCACATCGATTTGCTCTAACTCGAGATCATGATAAGCTACCAAGCTCAACAATATGCGAATAGAAGTGTGCTTGACCACGGACAAAAAAATCTCATTATAGTCCACTCCCTCCTTCTGCGCGAAGCCCTTTGCCACTAATCTTGCCTTAAACCGCAATGTAGGCTATAAATTGTCACGATCCGCACCCTAGAGTAAGGACACGAGACGTGGTTACGTCCAGCCTATGCCGCAGTGTCGGCGGTAGAACGCTGTCCTAGGTCAAACATCTAACAATATAAAGGTACCTGTACAGTATATACTCTCCGAATGGAGGTGACATAGCAGATACAGTCTCAATCACATCTAAGGTAGAGCATGATAAAAGATAGACAAAATATGAAATCCACAAAGAGATACAGCAGATAGAACTCTAAGTGTCTAAGATACACAAACCCAAAAAATATCTCAAAGCTCAATACAGTAATCCATAGAATAAATACAACTCAAGACAGCTGAAATAACTATCTATACAACCTCTACTATGTCTCCTCTAGGCTATCAGACAACCTCCAGGCTATCTGTAAAATTTATCAACAGGTCCAGTCAGGACAGGAGTGAGCACAGTACATCTCAACAAATCATAGCAGGTTAGAAAATATAATCATGCAGTAAAGTAAGATACAGGATCTGAAAGAAATACAGTATGTAAACAGAGAGAGAACTAATAGAAATATCTACTATAAATAGAGAACTAACAATGGCTAGTGAGTCAGAGTACAATATAAACATGTGAATGGCATAGAAGATTCTGGGAACTATACTATGGAGTGATTCTGGGAACTACACTACTTGGATATTATTCACATGTCTACTTCTACTCTCCCGTACCCCCAATCAATACACAAGGATCCAACCAGGTTATGTTATGATTCCATGCAATGGCCCACAAGGGGTGATACATGGTAGGCCCATAAATGGGTGATTCTGGGAATGCCCATAAATGGGTGATTCAAGGAAGATTCTGTGATAATGAGAGTACATGTCACAAGTGATCAATGAACCGTGAAGCATAGTGATACACCATGTAAGTGAAACACACAGAACATGTAGTATCCGATGCTCCCTGAGGGGATAACATCTCAAGAAGGGATCCATATAGTACTAATCCGTGTGACCAACGTGACAGCATCAAGTAAAGTAATCTAAAGCAGGAGAATAATTCTAACAGGATATAAAATGATCAGAGATTGTACTCGTCTGCTATCTGAATGTCCAAAGAAAATGTACTGTCCGAGGAGAGGTGTCTGGCTCCTATTTAGAACAGCACAAGTCACAACAAGTCCAAAATGGTGAAATAAAGTTCTACTATGCATTCTACATGATTCTAGGTCATTCTAGGTCAAAGTCAACTCTTGGTCAACTCTGGTCAACCGTACTAGTCAAACTAGGTTAACTATGCAGTACTAGGTCTAAACCTCAAAATGGACACGAAATGGACACGAAATGGACACAAATAGAGATACAACCACAACACAAAGGACACTCCTATGACCTCAAAATGGACACAAAATGGACACAAATAGAGATACAACCATGGGGGTCATTTCTATGGGTTCAAAATATTCCTATATGCATGTAGGGATGGATTAGAGGAGAGATTATACCTTCCGGAAGAGAGATTCAAAGAAAAATCCTTCCGACACGACACCGACACGTAGAGATTCTAAAAGGACACGAACGAGCTCCGAATCCTCCCAAACTTGGCTAGCACCCTCTAACCATGGAGTAGAGGAGAAATGAAAAAGATTTGGTGGAAGAAGGGGTTGATTTGGAGATGAAATCAATGGAGGTTCATCTCTAAATTAATTTGGGGAAGAACAAGAGAGAGAAAGTGGATGAAAACAAATGAATGAAGGAGTGACTCACTCCTTATCCCTCCCATAGGTGGCTGTCCAAAAATGGTGAGGTGTCCCCTATTTGAATGTCCAAAATGCCCTCCACTAATCTATTTGATTTAAATTAGGAATGGGTTAAAGGTTGAGGTCAATTTAGTCTAGTTTTAAGTCTCTAATTAAACTAAACCTATCCATAAATAATTAGTCTAACTACTAACTAAAATTAATATCATGTGGACTAAAATTAATATCATGTGGGCCATGCCTAACTAGTGTTTGGGTCCCACTAGAGTCAAACTATCCCCCGGGTCCCCGTTTCAAGTCGGATTGAGTTGAAATTCGAACCCGACTCAAATAACCCCAAAACAATATCATAAATAGTAAAATAAATTTCAACCCCAAAATAATATCATAAATAATAAAATAAATTTTAAAAATATTCAAAAATGTAAAATGATAAAAATATCCCTATTTCTAAAAACTGGGGGTGACAAATCTATCCACCTTAAAAAAATTTCGTCCTCGAAATTAAAACAAAGCAATCGCAGGAAACACATGCAGAAAACAATCTCATTCAAATACTTTTCAAAAAAAATCAGCAATAAAAAAATCCCTTTGAGGCACATCAAACATTTATAAATAAAAACTGATACGTGTCCGATACGGACACAAAACCATCACAAAATCACACATATCAAAGGTCAAAATCAACAATCACCCATGCAATAATTATCAAAATAATTCAAAGAGGTCAAATGCTAAATATTCTTAGGCCAGAAATGACATTAAAACATCCTAATCACATGGTTAGGCTCTAGGTCAAACAGTCTATAGGGTTTCACTAGCAAAACATCAAAATCACAAGTCATGATTTTAAATAATTTTAAAATGATTTAAAAATTACCAAAAATCATATCATGATTTAAATGTCAAATCAATAAATGATTAAAATTACAAAATTTCAAAATTACCCTCATTTTAGAAAATTGGGTGTTACAAGTCTACCCACCTTAGAAAAATTTTGTCCTCGAAATTAAAATGTTCATACTCCCTTTAGGTCAAACCCCCACAATCAAGTCCCAAAACTTAAACAAATCATACCATCAAAAAGGACGGCATACAGGGTCATGGCATACGGTGGTAGTGAAAGTCTCATCTAGGTATACTAGTCATGCTAACCGAAACGGTCATAGGGTATCAAACATACAAGCAATCAGAGGTGTTAAACTGGAAAAGATACAGAAATAATAAATCATCAAAACTGTAAGGCAGTCTACTATCCTATATGAAAACTAGTACTTATCAAAAAAATAAAATAAAGATAACTACCATTTATCTATTAAGGGATACTATTCAAGAAAATCAAAATCAAAAGTTAAAGAATGAGAGTCAATTGCATGAAAATCCAATCACAATATATATATATATATATATATATATATATATATATATATATATATATATATATATATATATATATATATATATATATAGAGTGTTAGAGGGGAAAAAGCTAGCATTATGTAAATGTTATGTGGTTCGTGTGTGTATGGGTGTATGTGGACATGTTCATATGGTTAGATAGTAGGCATGTGTATATAAGGATTTGGATTTCAAGACAATAGCTATCAAGTTACACTACTCATGGCATATTGGTTAAACAATCTATAATACACAACCCATTTGCTCATAACATGCATGGCTAACCATATATATATATATATATATATATATATATATATATATATATAGGTAGAGATTTAGTTATGTATCTATATACATTATAACATGTATGCATAAACTCTATATATATCTATACAGGTATATGAACATAACATAGAGAGGAAAGGTTAGGTTTACATGGCAGTGTATACTAAGTTAGGGTGTGTGTGTCCTTGTACAGGGTATATCTTAGTATTGAAAGGTTAAACCCAGTTTTAGTTCAACATTTACATACAAAATCTGAAAATAAGCTAACATTTAAACCAGGATAATATTTCATAATACAGTTTCAGATTTTTAGGGATTTGAAACATCACAACTAACTCAATGCTCCCAACACATCCTAACATGATGGAGATGAAACCCTAACATACTATCCATATATTCGACAATGTATACAGCTCTAAATATTACATATTAAATCTAAAATTGAACTAAACATTTGCAATCAATAAAAAATGTTAACATGTATTCAGTTTTAGAATTTTGGAGAAATTCGAACATCAAACCAACCCAATGTTTATCACAACCTAACATGTAAAAATGTGAAACCTAACATTATATTCCTACATACAACAATGTATATAGCTCAAAATATTACATTTAAAACAACAGATTGAACTAATATTTAAAATCCAGTATTAAGGGTTAATATGCACACGGTCTTAGATTTGACAATTTCAAACACAAAACTCAACCAATTTCTTTAAGAATTGAAATCCTGTATATAACATATATGTGTAGTGATGTAACAAAACTAATAACATGAAATTTATATTTAAATTACGAATTTAAGCTGGAAAAAGCAGAGAACCAGAAATACTGGGATTTTGAGAATTTAAACATCAACAACATATTAATATATATTTAGATAGGTTGGTAATCAAAGTGTAACATGCATACGTATCAGGCAAGTGCCTATGTCCGCTATATATATTATCATGTCCCAATATAAAAATCAAATTCCATCAAGACCAACATTTAGATTTCTACCAAGATTGCAAAGTAGGTGATTGATATAATCAAGACAGTTTTATTATTATTATTATTTAATACAAGAATAATAGTAAGAAGGAAATAACGATAAAATCTGTTCTGCTTATCCGTTTAAAAGGAGGAACCATTTTGAAACCAGAGCTATAATATTAAATCCAAGATAAGGTCTAGCAAAATCATCGATTCATTGTATTAAGAAGAAATTCACAGTAAAAAGTTACACAAAGGTTTATAAAAACAGCTAAGGCTACTCCTAAGTTAAATAATGAGAAACAAAACAAAACAAACAAATAATAATTCCTTTTTTTTAGAATGACTGAAACAAAGTAGAGAAAACATGTTCAAGAATATTTAAGGTACAATCTGATAATCATATGCGTCTATCCAAAATCATGGTACTCTAAATCCTCGTCATACTAGTAAGCAAGGCTACGATAATCACAAAGTCCTTGACTTAGGCACATACCCCTAGAATTATGGTATTTAAAATTTTTGCGATGCCGCTAGATTGGCTGCAAAAACCTTAAATTCCCACACCCGAAAAATATATCCAAAATCAGACTATATGTCCTCACCATGCTGGCTAATGTGACTATAGAAGACTAGATTCCATAACTTAGATGACCTAGCCCATATAATTTTATCTTGACAAAAATTAAATTAAATCGATAATGGATACCCAAAAATCAAATTTATCAACGAACATCAAGATTCAAAAATGAACAAAAATCCATCAATTCATATAAATACAAACTCGGATGCAACAGCTAACATCAAGATTCAAAACTCAACAATCATCATCAAAATCAATAAATACAAACTCAAATTCAACAATATTCCATCAAAATCAAGTTCAACAATAGAAAGTAAAGATAAATCAAATCAAGGGAAGATGGGTTTTCAAATCGAAGTTAAAATAAGATTCTCAAGGGTCGTCCCAGGAATCTCTCAAGGGATCCTAACTGTGATTGAGTACCTTCAAAAATATATCCTAATCCTACTGCAGGCTGTAGTAGTACTCTCGTTCGAATACCACTACACAAACTCGACCTGCATGGGCCACCACTAAAAATGTGTCACGATCCGTACCCTAGAGTAAGGGCACAAGACGTGGTTACGTCCAGCCTACGCCACAGTGTCGACGGTAGAACGCTGTCCTAGGTCAAACATCTAACAATATAAAGGTAACTGTATAGTATATACTCTCCGAATGGAGGTGACATGGCAGATACAGTCTCAATCACATCTAAGGTACAGCATGATAAAAGATAGACAAAACATGAAATCCACAAAGAGATACAGCAGATAGAAGTCTAAGTGTCTAAGATACACAAACCCAGAAAATATCTCAAAGCTCAATACAGTAATCCATAGAATAAATACAACTCAAGACAACTGAAATAACTATCTATACAACCTCTACTGTGTCTCCTCTAGGCTATCAGGCAACCTTCAGGCTATCTGTAAAATTTATCAACAGGTCCAGTAAGGACAGGAGCGAGCACAGTACATCTCAACAAATCATAGCAGGTTAGAAAATATAATCATGCAGTAAAGTAAGATATAGGATCTGAAAGAAATACAGTATGTAAACAGAGAGAGAACTGTAATAGAAATATCTACTATAAATAGAGAACTAACAATGGCTAGTGAGTCATAGTACAATATAAATATGTGAATGGTATAGAAGATTCTGGGAACTATACTATGGAGTGATTCTGGGAACTACACTACTTGGATATTATTCATATGTCTACTTCTACTCCCCCGTACCCCCAATCAATACACAAGGATCCAGCCAGGTTATGTTATGATTCCATGCAATGGCCCACAAGGGGTGATACATGGTAGGCCCATAAATGGGTGATTCTGGGAATGCCCATAAATGGGTGATTCAAGGAAGACTCTGTGATCATGAGAGTACATGTCACAAGTGATCAATGAACCGTGAAGCATAGTGATACACCATGTAAGTGAAACGTACAGAACATATAGTATCCGATGCTCCCTGAGGGGATAACATCTCAAGAAGGGATCCATATAGTACTAATCCGTGTGACCAACGTGACAGCATCAAGTAAAGTAATCTAAAGCAGGAGAATAATTCTAACAGGATATAAAATGGTCAGAGAATGTACTCGCCTGCTATCTGAATGTCCAAAGAAAATGTACTATCCGAGGAGAGGTGTCTGGCTCCTATTTAGAACATCACAAGTCACAACAAGTCCAAAATGGTATAATAAAGCTCTAGTATGCATTCTACATGATTCTAGGTCATTCTAGGTCAAAGTCAACTCTTGGTCAACTCTGGTCAACCGTACTAGTCAAACTTGGTTAACTAGGCAGTACTAGGTCTAAACCTAGACTAACAAGCCTCATTAGGCCTAACCAAGCCTAGACTAACACTCACACAAAATCACAAAGCTACACAAGTTATCAAACACACATTACATATATATTCATATATATTTTTATTACAAGCAAGGTGCATAAAGACAAGGAGTGAGTGATACATGAATGAGGATATGGCAATGTGTACATAGCAGTACAATGTGTTAAAGTTTGAGGGAGTTATGTTAGAAGGATAACATTTAGCAAGGGTTCATTGTGTCACATAGAAGAAATAACATGTAAAGCATAGGTTTAGCATGTGTGTGTGTGGGTGTTAATCATAACAAAAGGGTTTATTTATACATCAAAGGGTTTACTCATAATAGTAAGTAGGTTTATGTGTATTCATGCTTGGGGTTACTGTCAACATGTAGAAGGGGGTTTTAACATATGAACATGGTGCTAAGTGCTAATATGGCATCATACATTCCTATCATGTTGGCATTCATATATAGCATACATTCATACTTGATTACGTTACTTACTTACATATGGATACTTGCATACATGTTTCAATACCTTGCATTACCCACATGCTTGCATTTCATCCATTCATTCATGCATTCATTCATTCATTCATTCATTCATTCATTCATGCACCTATACATACATATTTGAATACATTATATACTTTCATACATTATATCATTTATGCATACTCTATATTATATTATATTTTCTTAACACACACACACACATATATATATACACATGCATACATACATATTTGTACATACAAGGATACACAAAATGCATATATCGTATAGTAATCTTCTACTTAAAATCAATACTGTACAAATTAAGCATTCATTAAATTCTAGGATTAAAGTATGTTATAGATCTTTGTGTTAGCTTTTCAAAACTTTAAACGGATCGCATTTTCGTGTCCGGAAGCTCCCGGAATCGCAAAAACACCGAAACGCATTCGTCTTTCGTACAACTGACACTCAAATAATTTTACAGAAAGTTTCAAAACGAATTTGGCTTATTAAAATATATATTTGGAAAGCTAACTTCGATACGGTTCTTTAAAAAAAAGGGAGATAAATCAGAGTTTTAAGCTAAAAGTTATGACACTTCTAAGTTGCTATTGCTACTAAAAACGTGGATAAATATTATGACGAATTTAGGTAGTTTGAGACAAAAGAAACACAAGTATATAACATAATATATCAAGACCTCACTCTCTACACTAATATATATATATGAGACACTATAGAACACATCTCCAATACAAAAATATGAGATTAAACATGTAATAATTCATTCATATATAACAACAACACATAGTGTGTCCAAATTTGGGATTTTCCTACATGGACACAACCACAACACAAAGGACACTCCTATGACCTCCAAATGGATACGAAATGGACACAAATAGAGGTACAACCATGGGAGGTCATTCCTATGGGTTCAAAATATTTCTATATGCATGTAGGGATGGATTAGTAGAGAGATTATACCTTCCGGAAGAGAGATTCAAAGAAAAATCCTTCCGACACGACACCGACACGTAGAGATTCTAAAAGGACACGAACGAGCTCCGAATCCTCCCAAACTTGGCTAGCACCCTCTAACCATGGAGTAGAGGAGAAATGAAGAAGATTTGGTGGAAGAAGGAGTTGATTTGGAGATGAAATCAATAGAGGTTCATCTCTAAATTAATTTGGAGAAGAACAAGAGAGAGAAAGTGGATAAAAACAAATGAATGAAGGAGTGACTCACTCCTTATCCCCCCCATAGGTTGCTGCCCAAAAACGGTGAGGTGTCCCCTATTTGAATGTCCAAAATGCCCTCCACTAATCTATTTGATTTAAATTAGGAATGGGTTAAAGGTTGAGGTCAATTTAGTATAGTTTTAAGTCTCTAATTAAACTAAACCTATCCATAAATAATTAGTCTAACTACTAACTAAAATTAATATCATGTGGACTAAAATTAATATCATGTGGGCCATGTCTAACTAGTGTGTGGGTCCCACTAGAGTCAAACTATCCCCCGGGTCCCCGTTTCAAGTCGGATTGAGTTGAAATTCGAACCCGACTCAAATAACCCCAAAACAATATCATAAATAATAAAATAAATTTCAACCCCAAAATAATATCATAAATAATAAAATAAATTTTAAAAATATTCAAAAATGTTAAATGACAAAAATACCCCTATTTCTGAAAACTGGGGTGACATAAATTTATTTACTATTTACGAATGAGAAATAAAGAAAATAATTATGAGCATTTTATGATTTGAGCATTATGGTCTAGACAGCATTCTATCGTCGATACCGCAGCATAGGCTGACTTGCGCACGTACTCGCATCCCAAAAAGCGGGTGCGGTCGTGACACTTTTCTACTAATCTTGCCTTAAATTGGGTGCCACCAGACTCTGGAGAAGTTTTTTTCTTCTTGTACACCCACTTGCAGCCTATAGCCTCCTTGCCTTTGGAAAATAGAACCAGACCCCATGTACAGTTTTTTTGGAAAGACTCAATCTCTTTCTACATAGCCACCATCCAGTTCTCGCTGCTAGTATCTTTGACAGCCTGTTTGAAGGTGATAGGCTCGCCATCCTCTACTGATAGTGCATATGCCACCACATTAACTGTCCATAGTGCTTTATCGGTTCCTCAAATCCATACATGTGTACTGGCTTGGTCGATCTCCTTAACCTAGTGGTGGCCAAGGAATCTTGCTGCTGGTGCTAATCTTCCTCTGGCTGTTGGTCCTGTAGGGCTTTATGAACATCATCAGAAACCTCCACCTCATCTGATGCATCATCATACGACTTAATCTCAATAGTTTGAGATTTGCTACATACACCACCATCCTGAACGGACTCACTCTTCTTGTTTAAAGCCAACACTGACGACTCATCGAATGTGACAACCCGGCTGATTAAGAACTTCTTATCCTCCAAGTAGTACAGATGGTATCCTTTCAATCCTTGTGCATATCCCAAGAATATGGCTTTCTTGGCTCTCGGATTTGACTTACCCTCATTAACATGATAGTAAGCTTTGTATCCAAACACGCGTACGTAAAGTGTTGTAATGTGTTGATTTGTCGGTTATCATCTCATATGGAGTCTTACAGTCTATAATCGAAGTTGGTGATCTATTAACCAAGTATCAGGCCATGTGTATAGCATCCGCCCACTATTCCTTGCCTAAATCGGCATTGGAGAGCAAACATCTTGCATCACTACCAGAATATCACATATTAGCGATGTCCTAAGACGTCGCTAAAATGTTAGAAAATGTTGCGAAAAACTTTCAACGACGTTTTCTGTGCCGTTTTTGGGTTGTCACGTTACTTCAAGTCGCTGACAGCAAAAACGTCGCAGAACGTCGATGTTGCAACATTTTTCAGCGATGTTCACACGTCGCTAATTTTGAGACATTTCCCGACTCCTTGTCAAAAATATAGCAACGCAACAGCAGTCGCTAATCGTCGGTAGAAGTTGCAGGAATTGGCGACGTTTTGGCAATGTATACCGACGTTTAACGACTGCTTAATACGACGCTGACCATCGATGATTTAGCGACTTTTAGCGGATGTTACCGACGCTTAGCGACGCCAGGGTAGTCGCTAAGCATCGCTAACCTGTAGGAGTCACCGACGCTTAGCGACTACTTACCTATCGCTAAACGTCAGTAACAGTCGCTAAATGTCGCTAATTTTACAGAAAAAATAAATAGAAAATAGAATGCCATATTCTGCTAGTGTGGTATTCCTGCAGTTTAATAATTAACAATTAATATGAATAGACCCGAAGCAACCCTCCGTTGAATTTCTTGGGTTCGCCGATCCATTCGGTGGAACACTCAACACCGATAAATTCACATACATTTAGAGCGAATAATAAAATAAAATATGAAGAAAATGGCAGATTAGAATTACAAATCCAGTCTAAAGAAAATTCGTCGTATACAGATCAGTACAATAAATAAATATCTACGCAGATAAGTCTACACACAAACAACCAATAAAGTCTCAAAGCCTCGATAAATGTATAATATTCAAATCCAATATCGTGGGTCTACACACGAACAAACACTCTACACATAAACAATCAATAAACAGTCCTTACTAGGACTACTGTGGATCTAGAGAATGAGGGGCATCGCCGTGCATTAGGGATAAGAACAATTCATACTCCTTCCGTAAAATCGACACCGACACCAATGAAGGTTGTGACGTCGGTTGAGTCGGTGTCGATGAAGAAGGCAGTGACGTCGGTAGAGTCGGTGACGATGAAGGCGCACCCGGAGGACGTATCTGTTCCAATGCTGCTAGTCACTGGTTATATGAATCCATGGTATATAACAACCTCATACTGCTATCAACCATTAAATCCTGCATCTGTAGTGCCCCGTCCTGCTCACCTCAGTCGGAGGAATCGAAACGCCAACGGCGTTCGGACTTAGCCATGCAACGGCTGCTCGAAGACCCGCTCAGTCGAAGCGACTCCTCCCTCAGGTAGGTGGCTTCGGTGAACTTGCCTTAGCTTGGCCTTCACACTAATAAAACGAAAGTTTTCAAATACACAAGTATGCTTGATAATAAAAGAGGCAAATTCATATAGCTAAGGGAATAATCCCAAGAAGGGTTGAATTGAGTTAGAATATGGAAAGGTCCCACGGTCAGCTTAGAAATGTTGTACGTCGTGCTTTCAAAAGGACACTCGGTCCTTCGTCCCGTGGCTTGGGAGGAGAAAAGTTGGTCTATGTTGCCACAAGTCTATGGACTTAGCGTAGCCGTAGGCGTCGCACGGTACAAATACGTGGTAAAGCATGCACAGCCACTGTCCAATGCTTGATAAATCATGCACTGTCCCAATGTCCGATACTTGGCATAGCCAAAGTGTCCCTCAAGTCGCAATGCACATTTCTACGATACAAGGCTTGGCATGTCATTTGCTTATCCCACGGGTTAAGTTGTTGCACGATTAATTTAGGCAACAAGTTATGTCGGGCTAACTAAGTCATTCTAATCACTGTCCTACAAATTATGCGGTTGTCATAGCCACATAGTCCCACGATCTTAAGGCTCATCATATAGAGTATGACTTGAATGGTAGTGTCGTACAAAATGCAAGTTGGTTTAAGGTACGAGCCACGATTAGTTCATGTAAAAAGTTAGCCACGATCTATGTCACTTAAAGAATACATTTTGTTCAAGTTAAACGGGAAGCCTATGCAATAGTTGTTTTCTGAATTTTAACGAATGAAAAGTTTAAGCGATGGTTTATCGCCGAGGTGGTGCTTCGTTTGGAAGTCTCATGGTTCCAATACACGTTTTGCATGATATGGTTTCAAGTACGTTTTGCTAAAGAGTATAGTTTGAGTCGTTCCACAGATTAGGCTATGCATTTATGTGAGTCTAGATGAAGTCTCGTAGGTGCGTGGTCATGGACAACTTGTCGACAAGGGCGATGTTTCTTCAGACGATAATCTGGGGCCACAAGAATCGATCCAGCCATGGAAGAAACACAGTATAGCTGATGCTGGTTAGGCAACCAGGGATTTGGTTGGCTGTCATTGGGACTAGCTATCTGCATTGACCGACCCATCCTATTCCTAGCTGTGTCTTCGATGGCTAGTCAATGCCAGTGACCTTTCATATAGATAAGTTGGCGTGCTGAGCGGCTATCCGCATGCACGGTGTCGGTCGAATCAAAGTAACTGTAAACATGATATAAATTGAGTCAAGGAAAGGTATGCACGGTTGCAACACCAGTATGAAGTCTAACATTTGGCTGTAGCAAAGACACGTACTTCGGCACGAGATGTGGCATCGAGTATTTAGTTGTTGACATAAAGTTACATAAGTCGAATTTGAGACGTTAAGAGTTAAGTCAAGAAGAGCAGTAAGGCGAGTTTGATTAAGTAATATTAAGTTACGAGGCACGATCTCGATATGTTCATGCACGACTACGCTGTCACGACACAAGTATAGGCAAAACTAAGTGGGGAAGCACTGCCTCAAGTATATTGAAGTATGAATAGAGTTTATGGCATGACCAAGTTGCTGCGTTCCAAATATGGGCTAATAGGCAAGCACGAGTCGATAAGTTGACGTCGTTAGCACGAGAAGGGTCTAGAGACAAGGTATAAGTAAGTTGTTGGTGCAAGTCACGATGATGGTCTAAAGACACAAATAGGACAAGAGTTTATGTCCTAAAATTGATTCTAAGACAAGAATATAAAGACAATCATAAAGGAATTATGTTGCACAATGTAAATAAACGTGTTAGTTTTGTATGGGTGGGCGAGAAGCTCACTCCACCAGTACAGTTCAGTACTGATACCCACACAGTTTTCATGTGTAGGCACAGGTAGAAGCTCGTTGGCACGGAGCTCGCTTGGATGCATTGAGGCACGGAGTTCCTTGGTATTTCGAGGAGTATGGCCGCATGGAGTCTGGACTTATACGGGACATAATGTATGGACATCGCATATCTAAAGCATCCGCTGGCTCATCAAATTGTATTGAGAGATGAGAGAGAATTGAGTGACTTGTATTGTAAGAAAAGTGAGCTTGAGTGATTGTAATCGTGACCTCATGCCCACCTATATAATCTTTGTTTCAATATCAATAAAAAGCTATTTGCATGACTTGTGTTTTGTTTCAAGTTTTTACTGTTGTTTCAATGTTTCTGCTTGGAACTTCTGTGCGACGACCCCGTCACTTAGCCTATAATCGGCCTTTATGGAACCTGCCTTACGTGAGCATAATTTAGGCTCACGCGACATCACACCTTAGCGAGGACGATCAGTCCTAGGGGACCGGGGCGTGACAGCATCAACATCAGCCTCTCGCCCTTAGACAGCTGTGATGTCTGCAGCTCTGTCATGCTGCATAGTGTCGACGCTCTAAGATCAGTAACGCCATGCTCTATCTTTTCAGTCACATCCATGAGCTCCATGATGCTGCGCTCAAGCGTATCTAATCGTGTGATGAGCGTGGCATCGTCCGTATGCGGCTGAGACTGGGGCTCCTCCTGGATCCTTCGTAGCATCTCATCACGAAGAGACTCAATCTGATGGTCAACGATCTCTGGACTCGGGCAGACTCCTGTGAGGGTTGTAGGCAATATATTCTTGCAGTGGAGGCCCTCGAGGACTGTGTCACAACTTGGGCGTCATAGGATCCCGTACCGTAGTACGTACCCCTATGGAGACCACCAGCGACAGTCGCCCACTGCTCGTCCTTCGACGAAGCTGGAGCGGACTGCAAGAAAGTACCAATCTCTCCCGCTGTAGGTACACTAGCAGCCGCCCGCTCGCTAAGCTTATGATACGCGGCCTAGAAAAGTATGGATACTCTATAATTGCTAATGTACTTATTATTGCTAACTACATGAATATTTATTTGCATATTTCCTAAGTTATATTAAAATTAACACAAATTATTAAAATTAAAAAAAAGTATTGTAATACTTACATAGTTCTGCTCGGCCTTCTCGTCAATAAGCTTTTCGTCCTTCCGATGGGTGGCCAGGAAGACAGTCGCCATGTTGGCGTCATCACCCTCCTTACCTGTTAAAAATATATTATTTAGTACTAAAATTAAATATTTTTTACTAATACTAATTTATCGGACTTGCATTAAAATAATATGTCTGAAATAAAAAAATATACCAAACGACGGAAATGTTCAGTCATCGGGATCGACCCTCCGTACCACTTTGATGCCTTCTTCCTAGCCGCCTTGGCCTTCTCAGACCTCTCCTTGTAGCTTGGCGTGTCGAATCTAGCCTTCATCGCAGTCCACTGATCAGGGGTGACCCAACCTTGGATCGACTTTCCGGTATGATCACGAGCCTTCTGGTCATTAATAGCATCACGGATCAGCTTGGCGGCGATGGCAGAAAATATTCCCTCGATCAACTCGGCGCGGTGGATAGAAATATGTTCACTAGAAAAAGCTTTCTTGTTCCTCCGGTGCGGATGATCCTTCGACAGGAATTGTCGATGACAATCGAAGAAGCATGGTTTGCCTCCGTATTTTAAATAGAAAGCCTTAGTGCGGTTTATGCAATACGAACATAAAAGACGATCACGCGTGCTCCATCTCGATAACGTTCCATAGGCCGAAAAGTAGTTGATGGTCCACATAAGTGCTGCCCGTATCTAAAAATTCTACTTTCTAGAAACATCATAGGTGTTGGCACATACTTTCCATAGCTGATTCAACTCATCTATCAATGGCTATAAATATACATCGATGTTTCTCTTCGGATTGTTCGAACCTGGGATAATAACGGTACAGAACATATACGGAGTCTTCATGCACATCCAAGGTGGTAAATTGTAAGGAGTGATGATCACAGGCCAACACGAATACTGGAAGCCCGAAAGTCCGTATAGAGTAAAACCATTGGAGGAGAGCCCCAATCTGACATTACGCAGATCGGAAGAAAAATCTGTATACTCTCGATCAAAGTGCTTCAATGCTTCTCCATCAGATGGGTGATGCAATACTCCTTCGATCTGTTCCTACCTGTGCCAACTCATATTTTCTGCAGTCTCCTTTACCATAAACAACCTCTACAACCACGACGGCAACGGCAAGTAGTATATCGAATCGGTAGGCTTTCTTGTACCGACGGACCTTCCTTTACTACTTTCCTTGCAGCGATCAACACCAAAAAATCTGTACGTGTCTTCATCCTTGTCGTCTTTGTAGTAAAACATGCATGCACCCATTGCGACATGTAATAATTTTTTTCGTATCCCATCCAGAGCGATCTCACCATCATCTTAGACCGGTAGAAGTCTTTAGGCAACTTAGCACCCTCCAGTAAAATCTCTATAATCAACTCCATCAGTCGGTTGTAGCATTCTTACGATATGTTAAAATCGGACTTGATGCTCAATAATCTTGTAACCACCTCCAACGATGAATGATCCTCACAACTAGGATATAATGGAGACCTTGCATTCTTCAGCAACTCTATGAACTTTGCAGCATCGACATTCGTTGCCTCCACAGCTGCATCATGATTGTCCGGATCGAAACTAGGCCCCGTCCTGTCAAAAACCATGTTCACTCACCCATCATCATAAGCAGCGTGGTTGTGGACATCCACATAAGGCTCCGACTCTGATGCTAAAGACACAAGTTCTCCATGCACAGTCTACTGATAGTAATTCGACGTGAAACTCTTTGAGTACAAATGATATGCGACTTCCACTTTTGGATAATATTTCAAGTTGCGACATCCCACACACGGATACTCAATTTTGGTACCACCCATGTACTGAGGGAACGCCTTGGCGAACTGCAGGAGCTGCTGTACACCCTCTATAAATTCATCCTACGCACCGCACATGTCATTAGGATGACGGTTGTACATCCACGAACAATGTCGTAGGTAGTAATTCATATCCATTTTTAGATACTTCTGTAAGATAGATACACATTGTTCAAAGGCTTGCAAAAATAATAACATCGTTCAAACGTCGTTATTTCTATAACCTTATATATGTATCTATCTATCTATATAACGACATTGTACATCCGCTCGATAATCTCTACCACTTGACACTCATATACACTACTAAATTTTATAAATTTAGGGTCCGTCAACACATATAACAATTTCATGATACCAAGTCAATACCAACTCATGTTGTCTGTGTCATACGTTTATAACAAATATACAAATTTTATAAATTTATACTCACAAACAAAATAGTTCTAATACGTGTAATAGACAAAATTGAACCAATTGGGAAGGGCTAGTCTTGGAGAATTTTAGGGCATCGGGTAGGACTTTGAATCCTATTCTTCATGTGAGGGATGTTGTGCGTAGAGAAGTTCGTGTGTGTATGTGTGTGTATGTGTCATGTTCGTGTGTGCATGTGTGTGCCGTGTCCGTTTTCGTGTGTCGTGTCTGCGTCCGTGTGTGTGTGTCCGGTTAGGGTTTACCTAATCAAGGAGTGGCGTGGCCAGGAAGGAGGGACGTGGCCGGAGAGGAGGGCGTGGCCAGAGACAGGGGGTGGCCTGAGAGGAGGCTGTCGCCTGGTGGAGGAGGGGTCGACCGATTGAGCGGCTATCGGAGGCGGAGTAGCAGTGGCCGGAAGGGGGAGTAGCGGTGTCGGAAGGGAGCAGTGGTGGCGAGGGAGCAACGGTCGGAGGGTGCAGTGGTCAATGGGTGCAATAGGGGAGGGAGAGAAAATTTGGGGAATTTTTTTTGATTTTGGTGAATAGCTGCTGGTGTATATTGAATAGTTACCGACGTCTGACTTAGATGTCATTAAACGTCGATAATATTAAAGAAGTTGGTGACTCATGAGACATCCCAAAACGTTGCTATATAGAGAAATTGGCGACTTAAGCATCGTCGCTAAATGATGCTAAATTTTAAACAAATTGTCGACTCGACTGACGTCACAAAACGTCGCTAATTAGCGCCGTTTAGCAACGTCCAGCGGCACCTTTTATACTAATGCTAAACTATGTCGTTAGTCGTCGCTATATGTCGCAAACAGAGACGTTTTGTGATGTTTAGTTTACATAGTCGCTAATTACGTAATATTTAGCGATGTTTACATGCGGAGTCGCCAATAACGTCGCTAATATATATTATTTTGGTAGTGCTTTCTCAAGCAAGGTTCGGTTCATCCTCTCCACTAACCCACTCTGCTGCGGTGTATTTTTGGCAGTCCAATGTCGAATGATACCTTCTTGGCCACCAAAATCTTTGAAAGTTCCATAGGTTTATTGAGTATTATTATCAGACCTTATCGTCTTTACCTTTCTGCCTTTTCTATTCTCCACGATCGCTTTCTACTGCTTGAACTTTTCGAACACTTGATCCTTGGTTTTGATGAAATACAACCAAACATAACGTATATAATCATCAATAAAAGTGACATAGTACCTTGCTCCATTCTTTAAAGAATCTTGCTAGTTTCACATACATCTGTATGCACACGACCGAGAATATCTCTTGTCTTCTGCTTGCTTGTACTGATTGTCACCCTGTGTTGCTTGTCAGAAATACAATGCTCACAAAAATCCATACTTGGCTTCTTCATGTGTAATGCCTGTGGTTCATATTACGTATTTCTGGAATACATGTACGTATTTATTCTTGTATTGCATGATTCCTTGTTTAGTTTTCTTCTTGGCTTGGCTTGGTTTATTCTTGGCCCGGGTTGGCTTGGTTCGGTTGGGATTATTTTGGTTCATCATGAACCATGGATAAACTCCCTACCTACCACCACCTTTGATATTTATTGCCACTTCTTCTTTCTCTCTCTTCATTACTCATCTTCTTCTTCCTCATTCACTCCCTTCACCTACCAAAGAGAGGGAGAAAGAGAGGTCTAGGCAAGTGCACCTTGCCACCACTTGAGAACCACTTTTTATTTGTCCATTAGCTAGAATAGGCCATGGTGATCAACATTAGAACTTGACATTTTGTGATTTGGAGTTTCCATTATTCTAGATCTAAGTTTCTTCTATTTTCGGTTTTGTATGGTTTTGATCTATTTAAGTTGTATTGTTATGGGTTTTGATATTCTTATGTTGGAGAGGATTGAATTTCACCCAAGATAGAACTTGCAAAGTTGGATTTGGACTTATTTTGACCAAGTTATGGACTTTTAAAGCTTTGGGTTCAACCATGGAGTTCCTGCTGATTTGGAGAAGACAGTGAGCAGTGCACGAGCTTCTTAGCTTGTGCCACTGAGTTGCGCGCTCTCTTTAGCGCAGCGCAGTCCCCATACGCTGCCTTTTGGGAGCGTATGACTCGCATACGCTCGCTTGCTTGACAAGAAGTCGTATGGACCCCATACGCTGCTTTTTGGGAGCGTATGACTCGCATACGCTCGCTTGCTTGACAAGGAGTCGTATGGACCCCATACGCTGCCTTTTGGGAGCGTATGACTCGCATACGCTCGCTTGCTTGACAAGGAGTCGTATGGACCCCATACGCTGCCTTTTGGGAGCGTATGACTCGCATACACTCGCTTGCTTGACAAGGAGTCGTATGGACCTCATACGCTGCCTTTTGGAGGCGTATGACTGAGCGTAGCCTGACCTGAGCGTAGCCTGACTTGAGCGTATGACTTTTACACTGAGCGTATGGCCTTTGGCTGACTTGGTCTTATGTCAGCGTGCCAGTTTAGTTTTATTTTCCTTAAGCTTGGCTCTTCTATAGCCCTGTATATACGCCTTTTGTCATGAACTTGATAATCATGAATTTACTTGATATGTTTGGAATTGATAACCTGAGCATGACACGATAGTGACCCGTAGTGGTGCACTCTTGACATGATAACCTGACATGACCTGATAGTGGCCCATCGTGGCGCACTCCTGGCAAGTACACTTGATATGATAAAACTGGCATGATTATCTCGAATAGCTGTTGCGACGGCTACCTGACATGACATGACCTGTATAATTAATCCTGACACCGTGGGCGATTGTGCTTGTACAAATAATCCAGTCATGTCTTGCATCATGTCTAGGAGGGGACTCCTGAGTACCACGGTCAGGAGTACCTACAAAATTGGACTAAGGTTAATAATTAGTATAGTTCAGTAGTCATGAAGAGATGTTCCCCAGTTACAGGCGATCCCGTTATCCCGGCCGCAAATGATTGGACTTGTAGCCTGCCGACGAGTAGGGCACATTTCCAGCCCACTGTTATGTGGGGCATCCACCATTGTCACTTAAATGATTGAACTCTATTGTCACTATAATGCATTGTACTCTCTAGATTGTCACTATAATGATTGCCTGGATAACCTGGATAGCTGCAGGGCCTGTGACTACTTGGAGCATCTCATTGCATCTTGCTAGTAACTAGGATTGTGGTAACCCTAGTTAGTTAATGTAGAAAGCCGTAGGCAATGATTGGCCGTGATTGATTGGATGGAGTCTAGTCCAGTATAGTATTGTCTAGAATTGATTGATTGCAAGATTGTACCAGAATGATTGAATTATTGTCACTCCAGATTGTTACTTGACCTGATTTCTTATATTTATCTTGCCGATAAATGGTGAGAGAAACCAAGTTCCGTTCAGACGAAGGGTTACAACCCCGGTCCTTGTTTGGTTTACGGGTTGTAACCTAGCTATCTGAATAGTCCCATGGTTATCTCATCGTATATCATCCTGGCATACTTTTCCATATGTCCTGTCTTTTAGTAATTTTATGCAAGATTGTCTTTTATCATTACCTATCATGCTTTTTCTTAAATTACTGTCTCTTATTATGTAATTATATTATTGTGCTAATTTGCTGGCTTTAGTTCTTAAGTGAAGCCTCCTTTGTGGCACTTGCTCTTTCTGGGGTCTGACCCAGCTGGTTTTGTATGGCCAGATACCGGAGCAGCAGCAAAGGATCTACCTGTCTTCCAGCCCGATGGTGGTCACCAGGCGTAACCAGGGCATCGAGTGGGTTTCTTTTGTTCTCCCACTGTAATATTATAAATTATTCTTTTGAGGCGTTTAGCCGACGAGCAAGTGTTAGCTCGATTGTACTTACTTACTGTCTGCCTACGGGCTGTAACATGATTGACAAGCCCCGGGGGTTGATCATGTATGACTGAAATCTTGCTAGTCCTCACATTTTGTAACGACTAGCTTCATGATCATTCCAAATATGTAATGTATGGGACGCCTTACTATTGTGTATTTGGTAGTCTGCCATCTTGTAACTATTATTAGTTGGCTAAGATTGAGACAATAGGCTATTTTATGACCTTAAGAGACTGATGGATTGTAGTAAAACCCTCACATATCTAGACAGCCGTGACCGGATAGCGGTGTGGATTCCATTCCGTTATACGTAGCTGGCTATGTCTGCCCCCGCTCTCCAGTATTCTGGTTCTGGGGCGTGACATCATGTTCTTCAGTAATCCATGCTTACTTAGAAAGGACATACCTTTCGCACTCATATGCCCAAGCCTCATACGCGAAAGATGCGTGCTATCAAACGAATCAGGTGTACTAACTGCTAAAATTCCAGTTAAAGTGCTTTCCAATAAGATATAAAGGTTATCATGTCGATGATCTTTCATCACCACCAAAGAAACATGAACAACTCGCAAGACTCCACCATCAGCAACGAACTTGTTACCATTCGAGAACGTACCAAGAGAAATAAGATTTTTCTTGAGGTCAGAAATATGTCTATCATCGATCAAAGTTCGTACAATTTCGTCATACATCTTCACCTTGACAGACCCAATTTTAAAAGCTCGACATGCGTTGTTGTTGTCCATCAACACAGAACCAACATCTATCGTCTTGTAAGAAAAAAATCACTCCTCTTTGGACACATATGGTACGAGCATCCAGAATCGAGAATCCAACGGTCATTCATGTTGTCTTGTGCCACCGAAAAACATATCCCATCATTGTCGATTTTTGAAGCACAGTTGCTTCATCGCCTTCTCTCTCTGTCTTATTCTCCTTTTTCTTGTTCCTCTTCTTTGGACGAGGACACTTATTTGCATAATGTCATTTTTCATTGCAGTTGAAGCACTTCACCTTCTCAATAGATGCCTTGGACTTAGATCTTGACCTTCTGCTATAAGATGCTCTATTATTTGTCCTCCCTCTTGTCGTCAAATCTTGGGCTTGGTATCTACTGTTTTCGCTATTAGAAGCCAACCTTCGTACCTCATTAGACAATAAGGTACTTGAAACCTCTTTTAAGAAAATTGAGTCATACCCGTGTAGTAATGTTTGAATAAAATTCTCATAAGAATCAGGCAAAGAAAATAATAGGATTAGCGCCAAACGATCATCTTCTTCATGTATGTCATCCTTCAAGTCGAAAATAATTCGATTGAATTTTGAGATATGATCCCGAATTGACATACCTTCCTCCATCACTAGCCTGTAGAGCGACTTTAATATATAAAGTCAGTTGGTAAGAGTCTTTGTCATGTAGAGTGATTCAAATTTCAACCAGAGCCCAGCGGTGGTGGTTTCGTCCTTAACAGAGTACACGACATCCCTTTCCAAACACAGACGAATAACAGCACATTCTTTGAGATCCATGTCATCCCAATCATCATCGGTCATGTCAGCGGGCTTCTTAGATTTTTTTTTTTGTAAAGTCTTGTGAAGCTTTTGAGATATGAGAACGTCGTTCATCTGGCTTTTCCAAAAGCCAAAATTATTTTTTTCCATTGAACTTCTCAATTTCATACTTTTCGATCATGCTTGATGAAGCATATCAAGAATCTACCCAATTAACTTTCTCTAAGAACGTTGTCGGATACCTTGCTAGAATCCCAAAACTCTGATACCATTTTGTTGGGGCGCAGCAAAAATAAATTCAGGAAATCAGTGAATACCTTAAAAAAATTCACAACCACAAATATATTGATTTACGTGGTTCGGCCAAGATGCGTACTTCCACGGACGAGGGTGATTCAGTTCCACTATAAAGAAGAAAAGGAATTAAAATAACTCTCTCAACACTTCTCTCCTTGCTCTCAAAAAACTTTCTATCACAAAGATAAAGAAAAAAAAATCTCTCAAACTTTTGTGTTGGACTTATCCAACAATTTTAGCTCTCTTGTGTTGAACTTATTTAATAACTTTTATTGAGCACAATGAGATATTTCAAGGAGAACCTATATATATACCCCCTTTATATAGCATGTCGTGTGTCCATATATAAATGCAATCCTATGCATGCTCAAAATCCAATATTATATAGGATTTCCTTATATATGGTCAAAGTCAAAAAAGGTTGTGTGTCTATTTTTGGAATTTTTTTTCCTTCTGGAGGCATATAAATTTGGAAGGCCTAGTGCAATCGCACTCATTGTATTCCCTCAAATTCGGTCATGGTTATTTTGAAGAGAATACTAAAATGATTGTATTTACCTACACATATATTGGCATTAATCTGGATTTTGTTACTTTACCTTTGTTTCCAAATTTTGTGATATGCTTTGGTTGTTTTGGAGAGTTAGACATTGGTGTTTGAATGTTTAATGGCCATTTTTCAACAAAGAAGAAGAAGAAGAAAAAGCTCCTCTTTTTGATGAATACAGAGCCCAACGTGCTTTGTCGTGGAGATAGATATTGGGCTTTCGGCCTGTCATATAAATTATGGTCTCAATTGTGGAGAACTGCGTTTGCAGTATATACTTGTATTTGTTCAGGCCGATTGAATCTGTTCATGAGTTGAGACATATTAGAGTATATATATAAAAAGAAATAAATACACTAACTTCCTCTGTGTTTCATGAGTATTACATGGACCACTCATATCTCGAAAATAATTACACCGACGATCCATTTGCTTTATGTTTTATTTTTAAAATATGGTGGTTAGTGTTATAAGTTTTTAAAGAAAATATAAAACATATGAGTGACCCGTGTAATTAGTTTCAAAATGGGTAGTCTTTATAATAAGTCTGAAGCATAGGAATAGTTAACATAAATTGTTCTAAAAAACAAGGTTAATTTCTTACTCTCTTATTCCCCAAGGGAATAGGCATGGTGGACGTTGGGTGGCCCACGAGCGAAATAATGGGCCTGGTCCCATCGAGTCCACCTTTATATATATTTTTTAAATTTATTTATTCTGGAAATTGCTGAGAAACCCAATTTCGGGGTGGACTTTTATGAAATGCCCACCCGCTGGATAAGTTTTATGAAATACCCAGAATTAAGTATTTTCACGTTAAATATTCCAAGATTCCCTTTTAGATGCCACCCGCTAGAAACTGCTATTTTTATAATACCGAAACTACCCCTCCGCGCGAATTGGTCATCTATATGTATTTGAATTCAAAAAACTCAGATCTGGATTGCGATTTTCGTCTTCTTCTTCTTCACGGGAAATCTGAATTTCATTGCTCTCATATTCAGTAGAGATCGCAAAGATCGTTCGTAGTTCGGTGTGTTTTTCTTCAGTCGAACTCAGATCATCGCTCGTCATCATCATCACCATCATCATCATCTTCATCGTGGAGACATTTGAACTCAGATCTTCAATTGTGGAGAGAACATCTTTCTTCTTCTTTTCCATAAGAATTATCATCGCTTTGAAAGAAGAACGAAACTCTTTATTCCTGAAAAAACTAAATTACACGTTTTAACACTGGAAATGACCATTATCCGTCTTAATTAGGACGGAGAATGGCATTCTCCGTCTTAATTAGGACGGAGAATGCCATTCTCCGTTTTATTTAAGACGGAGAATGCCATTCTCCGTCCTAATTAACACGGAGAATGACATTCTCCGTTTCCGTCTTAATTAGGACCGAGAATGTCATTCTCCGTCTTAATTAGGACGGAGAATGGCATTCTCCGTTTTATTTAAGACGGAGAATGGCATTCTCCGTCCTAATTAACACGGAGAATGGCATTCTCCGTGTTTCTAACACGGAGAATGGTCATTCTCCTGCGTTTTAACACTAGAATGACCATTCTCCGTGATAAATTACACGGAGAATGGCATTCTCCGTCCTAATTAAGACGGAGAATGGTCATTCTCCGTTTAATTTAGCACGGAGAATGGCCATTCTCCGTCTTAATTAGGACGGAGAATGCCATTCTCCGTTTTATTTAACACGGAGAATGACATTCTCCGTTTCATTTAACACGGAGAATGGCATTCTTCGTGTTTCTAACACGGAGAATGGTCATTCTCCTGCGTTTTAACACTGGAATGACCATTCTCCGTGTAAAATTACACGGAGAATAGCATTCTTCGTCCTAATTAAGACGGAGAATGGTCATTCTCCGTTTAATTTAGCACGGAGAATGGCCATTCTCCGTCTTAATTAGGACGGAGAATGCCATTCTCCGTTTTATTTAACACGGAGAATGACATTCTCCGTTTCATTTAACACGGAGAATGGCATTCTCCGTGTTTCTAACACGGAGAATGGTCATTCTCCTGCGTTTTAACACTGGAATGACCATTCTCCGTGTAAATTAAGACGGAGAATGTCATTCTCCGTCCTAATTAAGTCGGAGAATAGTCATTCTCCGTGTAAATTAAGACGGAGAATGTCATTCTCCGTCCTAATTAAGTCGGAGAATAGTCATTCTCCGTGTAAATTAAGACGGAGAATGCCATTCTCCTGCATTTTATGGTTAGCTGAAACTTTGGAGGGCCATAACTTTTGACTGGGAGGTCGAAACGAGGTCCCGTTTGTCGCAAAATGAGCGTATCGTCGAGGAGACTGAAAGTAACCGTTTCATGGTTAGACGACCTTCCGAAATTTTAGATTCGCAAAAAAATGATGTTTGGACCTCCGTTTTAGCACTTTTGTCGTTCGTCCCGGTCTTTCCGAAATTTTTCGACGAGTTTTTGAAGATTTTTGAGGAGAAAACCTAGATTCGAAAGTGAGCAGCGTATGGAAGAAGATGGAGTATTGAAACGTTTTTTTAAGAGCAGTTTTGTGGGTGTTTCCAATAAATTAAAAGGAAGGGCAAAAGGGTCATTTGGAACCCGCTTTGGATAAGTTTCTCTAATTCTGGACGCGCGATGAAAATTTTTTTAACGGTGGATTTTACATAAAACATTTTTAGTTTTTGGACATTTTATAAATCTTCCTTTATTTATTTTTGCTTGGCTCGAAGGGTCGAATCATGATTTTTCTCGTTATTACTCACCAGCCACTTGTAGGACCAACCCATGGTGACAAGTCCAATGTCAAAAGTTTCTAAGTAGCTTTCTTGATAAAAATATATATATGCTATTAGTATTTAAAATTTATATTTCATACATCGTCGACGCATTATTTGAATTACAAATAGTTCTCAATATATATAGAAATTCGTTTTAGACCTATATCTTACGTAATAGTTGCAATTCCGTGATTATTATTTTGATAATATATCTCAAAGTATTGTATATTATTTTATTTAATTTAATTAATTATCTTACTTGTGCACTTACAATTTTACTTTTATTTCTTAATTCAAACCATAATCCTTATTTCTAAACTTTATTCAATAGGAACTGAACTAACTACAATGCAACATTATTGCAATTATTATTTCTATTTCTCTTCCATTTATTTTTCCTTTTACCTTCTCTCGGGACACCTTGGGTGAGCGGTGCTCAGGTTCCGAAGAAAATTCCTTAAATTTTTTATTAATTTTTTATCCATATATTAAAACTCTTAGGTGGTATATACAAATGTACTTGTGTTCTTAATTTCCAAGCTTCTACGGATTTGAGCTTTTTTTTTTATATTATATTTTGTTAAAATATGTTCTAAGAGTACATGTTAATACATTGATAAATGTGCATTTTATACTAGTATTTTACCAACATTTTATCAATGAATATTTTGCATTTATAAATACACAATTTAAGTGAAACTAGTCATATTAACGTGCAATGAATTTAACAAAAAAAATCTATAATATTATTAAAATTAGATACAAATTTAAATTCTACTAAAAATAGTCTAAATATAATTTTAATATATTTTAGTCAAAATTTGTTATATATAGTTTTAGAACTTTGGATATATTTTTAGATATTAGTTTAAATATGATTTGAATATTAAATATATTTTAATTTTAGTTTATTATAGATATGTTTATAGAATTTTAGATATATGTCCAGATAGTTCAAATAATTTTAGATTTTTTTTTTTTACAGGAGAGATATACATACGGTGGTAATTAGAAGGTTTTAGTTTTTTTTTTTAATTTCATGACGATATACATACGACTTAGACGTCTTGCTGGTAAGAGTACCCATATAAATTATGCATTTATCGATGTACTAACATGTGTTAGGGCACATGTTAACATAATCATTCTTTATTAAGTATTATGTCACATGATTAGCAAGTATATAGCCATTAAGTTTGGGTTTTGTTAACATGTGCTATAAGGGAACATGTTAACACATTGATGAATGTGTAATTTAGATGAATATTTCTACCGGCATATCTATCAATGCATATTATACTTAAGGGTATTGTTTGGGAAGAGGGGAAAATTGGGGGAATGAAAATGTTGAGAGGAAAATTAAAAGTAGTAGCGTTTGGAAAGGTGGAGAGAAAATGAGGGAGAGAAATTTGAGAAGAAAATTCATATGGGCCCACCCAAAAAAATTTCTTCCAGAAGTGGGAGGAAAATGGAGGGAGATGAGAGGATTGTAAAAAAAAATTATCCAACTACCCTTCAATAAAGTAAGTATTAATTATGATTTAAAAAAATCAAGGATTAAATGGTAAATATATCTTTCTCCATAAATAAACAAAATATTATTTTTAAAAATTTTATTCCCCTACTTTTTGGTTATCCAAACAAGTGAAGGAAAAATTAATTTTACCTTCATTTTACTCTCCAATTTTCTCCCCCTCAAATTTTTCTTCCCCTCCTCAAAAAAGGTCCCAAAATGAACATTTAACAAATGTATTGGTAGAAGTACCAATGTAAAATTGAATATTTATCAATATATTAATATGTGCCTCAGGGCACATGTTAACAAAATTCATTAGGGCCTTGTTTGGTTAGTTGAAAGGAAATGAAAGAAAATTGATTCTATGATATTTCATTACCATTGAAAAATGCAATTCAATAAATTTTCTTTCCGATGTTTGGAAAAATCAATGAAATTGAGAGGAAAAGTGTACTTATTGGGAGAACATGAATCATTGGGTTGGTGGAAGAAATCACTTTTCTCGCTATTTTTTCTCCTCTTGAAAATCAAATTTCTTTACTCCCCATTTTCTTTGGTTTCCAAACAAAGAAAGTAAATCACTTTCCTTTCTCAATATTCCAATTCCGCAAACCAAACGTTGCCCAAGTTTTAGCCCTTAGCCTTACTGGAAACCATCGATACAGTACATGATTGCTTGTGTAAATACTTCTTTAGAGCCTTGTTTCATTCCGTGGCCATTTCCTTGAACATAACATCTAGCTTACTTGATTTCGAACATTGCCTTGTTTAAGCATCTCTCATCCTTGTAGTTGAAGTTGGTTCGTCAATGGAGATTAGAATCACATGTCTATTTGTAGTGGCGGAGCTAGTTTTTAAAATGAGAGAGGGCTGAACTTTAGGTATAGCTTGAACGACACAAGGACTAGCATCGCATCGTCTAAAATATATTTTTTTAATAATTAATTTACATTTAGTTGTTGTATACTTCAAATTCAAACAAAAATATAAAATAAAACTAAGAAAATATTAAAAATAAAAAACTCAAATTTTTTTTACCAGAAATTTGGAATTGGCTACAGCCCACTCATATCTAGGGGTAGCTCCGCCTCTGCCTATTCGAAAATATTTAATAGCAGGACGTGATATATATAGATAAGTTTGGTTAAACATTAATGTTTAGATTTCACAATTTGTGACATGTGCTTGGTAAAAACGACAAACATTGTTAACCAATCTAGTCTACAGTTTGCGATTTTTACCAAAATGTAGAAACCATAGATGTTCCTTCAGAACAAAATTGGCCCCAAGTTTGCCATTTTTTCTATATAGCCCAATATTTTGTGTGGTGCAAGCTCGTGATGTAAGTCATCAGAGTGATTAAAAATTAAAACTAAAGAAATAGGTGACGGAGTAGATTATTTCTTAATAAATAATGCAAGAATCTCCCATTGACTTGCAAATAGTTGTTTAGAAGACCACGTCCGTGTAGCCATACCTCTTCCATCGATATGAAGTCTTACGAGCACATTCTCTTTGTGACAAATAAATCGAAGATAAAATCAACAGTCCATGTCCATGCGTCTGTAGGGGTGAGCATTTAGTTAATTCGATTCAAATCGAATCGAATAATAAAAAATTGAATTGAATCAAAAATTGAAACCGAATCGAAATGATCCATAACCGAATCAATCTGAACCGAATTAAATCGGTTCGATTTTTTATTTATTAAAATTTTCGATTTATTTCTATTCTTTAATATATATAGTAACTAAATATACACATATGTTAGTGCCGGGGCACAATTTTTCGATAAAAAACTGAGAAGATGAAAAAATTGTAAGAACAATGTTCCAACCCAACACTTCTAGAAAGGTTGCGCAAGTATAACGAAGATTTAAGAAGATCTCGTTACAGCAGCATATGATATACGAGAATCTAAGAAGATTTCGTAATTCACAGCAGCGAATAAGATGACAGGCGAAAGATGGAAAATGGCCTGCTGGGGTGAATGAACACCGTTGCTCAAATCTATATTCGTCCCACACGAATAGCTTCGAGGAACCAGCAAGTTCGTCGGAGAACTTTGGAACACTTCTGCTCTTCTGACTCCTCGGATCGTACATGGACTCCCGTGCAAAAGCAACAATGGTGCAAAGCTTCTCTTCTCTCTCACAGACTCTGTTTACTTGTGTTAAGAAACACTTGTAAATTATTTACTTGTGTTAAGAAACACTTGTAAACTTTTGCCACTTTCTGAATATGATCTGTATTTTCCTAGTATGTGAGAGAGAAGAGACCTTTTATAGACCCGAGTAGCAACTGTCCGGTTAGCACAATATTCGGGACGTGGTAATAACCACTCCGAATGTGCAGTAACCGCTCAGATTATGCACATGCACGATCTGAAGCAAGTTGCGCCACTCTAGCAACCCGCGCGGCTTGCACCTTGCGCACAGAGCCACTTGCGCCACACGCCTTGTGCGCCTTGCACACCTTGTGCCACACGCACAACGCGCACATTGCGCCACTTGCGCAACCTAGGTGCAACCTGACGCAAACCTGCGCGCAACCTGGCGTAACCTGTGCGCAACCTGCGCGTAACCTGTACGCAACCTGCGCACAACCTGGCGCAACCTGGCGCAACCTGCGCGCAACCTGGCGCGCAACCTGGCGCGCACCCAGGTCGCACAACCTAGGCTGCGTAACCTGTGCCGCGCAACGTGGCACGCAACTTGGCCGCGCAAGTGGCTCGCGCAACGAACGCAACTAAAGCGCACTATGCGCCTAGCGACGATGCTGACGTGCTAAGTGCAAAGTGCGCCAACAAAAATGCCACATTATGCCTCATGAGCCCATAAGCCCGAGTCCGAGTCCGAGTCGCTAAGCCCCTACGGGGCTTAGCTCACATGGAAATAAATTTTCCAAGAGCAAAAAGCATTAATGCTTTTAATTGTTGATTTAGTCTTTTTTTCATTAGAAAAATAACCCCACATGGCACACACATGTGCACCTCCACACCACATGTGCATCTCTAAACTAGCAAAGCTAATATATAGAGATACAACTCCTTTGGCCTAGCCGATGTGGGACTAAAGTTCCAATAAAAAGGCCAAAAACCCAACAATCCCCCAGATATCTCTAATACAAGAATGGACTAAGCCGTGAATTATGTATCATAGCTGAAATTCTTTCCACTCATATAATGTAGTTACATGTGCTTCTGGCTACACATTAAAGGCTCTGTGCCAGCCTGGTTTCAGTATATAATTTTGGGCGTCTACAAGTTTACCCTCAAGAGGCAGCCTGATATCTTTTTGTCCATAGACTATAGGTGAGTTCATTATAAAGTGACATGTCATGAAGTGCTTTGCGCTTCCCTTGCGGTGCTACGCCGCTATGACATGGCTTAAAGCCGAGGCCTTACCCCGTACCGGGAACCTCATCGTAGTGTCATACTACTGTAGCATGAGGCAACCGCCTCTTTGTAGTGCCAAACTATCCAGCATGAAGCCTTAGGCTTCCTTGCGGTGTTACGCCGCAACGACATGGCTTGCAAGGCCGAGGCTTTATCCCTAACCGGGTACCTCATTGTGCCACTGTAACATGAGGAACTCCTCATCTTTGTAGTGCTGACTACCCCTCTCTTTATTTTAACATACAACATTAGGCTAACTGCCTATTTGCGGTGTTACGCCGCTGTGACTTGGCTAGCAAAGCCGAGGCATTACCCCATGCCTGGGAACCTCATGGTGGAGTCACCCCACAGTAGCATGGAGTTTCACTCCTTGTAGTTCTGTTCTACCGTACTTCCTGTAAAGCACACCAGGCATTCACTCTGCCTGAGAACTCATTAAGGCATTTAAGCCAACCTTCCCACAGGATCCGTTTTCTGCAGTGTAACGCCCCAGAACCAGAATACCGGAGAGCGGGGGCATACATAGCCAGCTACGTATAATGAAATGGAATCCACCTCACTATACGGTCACGGCTGTCTAGATATATGAGGGTTTAACTACAATCCATCAGTCTTCTATGGTCAATAACAAACATGTATGTCTCAATCTCAAGCAAGCAAATAAAGTTACAAGATGTAAGATCACCAAATATATAATAGTAAGGCGTCCCAAACATTACATATTCAGCTGATCATGAAGCTAGTCGTTACAAAATGTGAGGACTAGCAAGAGTTTAGTCATACATGATCAACCCTAGGATCTGTCAATCATGTTACAGCCCGTAGGCAGACAGTAATAGGGTATGCAATACGAGCTAACAGGTGCTCCCGACTAAACGCCTCAAAATAAAATTTTTATAATAGAGTGGGAGAGCCAAAAATAAACCCACTCGTTGCCCTAGTTACGCCTGGTGGTCACCATCGGGCTGGAAAGTCGGTAGATCCTCTGGAGCTGCTCCAAAATCTGGCCATACAAAACCAGCTGGATCAGATCCCAGAACGAGCAAGTGCCACAAAGGAGGCTTCACTTAAGAACTAAAACCAGCATATCAGAAATAAATATCAAAGTAGTTACAAAAGAGCTTGATAATAAAAGAATAACAACAGTCATAATAGAGTACGAGGGAACCATTCAAGTAGCCAGGTCACAACCCTTAAACCAAACAAGGACCGGGGTTGTAATCCTTCACCTGAACAGAACTCCGTCTCCAAATCTTGTTGGTAAGGTAAAACATAACAAGCATGACGTGGGGTACAATAAGACAATAAACGAAGAGAGGACTCAGAACTGCTCCGGGAGCCAGGTTACAACCCTTAAACCAAACAAGGACCGGGGTTGTAATCCTTCACCTGAACAGAACTTAGCCTCTGATCTTTATTGTTAAAAGTGACAATCATGCGATTAAGCCTGCGATAATCGAGCACTGAAACTACACCATACAATCGCTTCCGGCCAATCAGTGACTACGACTTTCTACATTAGCTAACTAGGGTTATCACAAGCCTTAGTTACTAGCAATATGCAGTGAGATAATCCTCCAGCCACAAGCCCTGCAGCTAATCCAGGTTATCCAGGCGACTTGAATTTATTTAAACAATGTCTCGTTATTTTCCATATATCAGTGAATCTAGACTTGTGCCCTACTCGTCGGCAGGCTGCAATTCCAACTATGGTGGCCGGAATAACGGGATCGCCTGTAACTAGAAAAATCTCTCATGACTACTGAATTATTCTAGTTATTAGCCTTAGCCATTTACAGTAGGTACCCCTAACCGTGGTACTCAGGGATCCCTGTCCTAGACATGATGCAAACATTACCGGTTCAATTGTACAAACACAATCATCCACGGTGTCCAGGTCATTCAATCTTGTCATGACACGCTAGCCGTCGCAACAGCCTTTAAAATTATATCATGTCATGTTCACTGTCAGGAATGCGCCACGTCGGGCCACTATCATGTCATATCATTTATCAAAAGTGCACCACAATGGGTCACCATCGTATCAGGAAACATATACAATTAATATGGCACAAGCAGACGTGCAGCTGAATTGGCCATATGCGGCCAACAAATAATTTGGCCATATAAGCAAATGCTAAATGCATGCAAGAAATCAAAGGCCATGCAATAGTGCATATGCGGCCAATAAATAAGCATGCAAGCAATTGCATGCAAGGCCATACAACAGTGCATATGCGGCTCAAGCAAGCTGCCTGCAATGCATGCAAGCAAGCAATGCATATGCGGCCACTAACTGTTGTATGCGGCCAGCAAATAGCTTATACGGCCAAAAGATTGCATATGCGGCCAAGCACTTGCATGCGACCAGCCATTAGCATTTGCATGCGGCCATACAAGTTGCTTATGCAGCCAAGCACTTTATTGCATGCATCCAGTGTAATATTTGCTAAGGCCAAGGCATACAAATAATGCTAATGTACTGTCACTCCCAGTTTTCAAGAACAGGGGTATTTTGGTTATTTTCATTTTAGAATATTTTTTGAAATTTATTTTATTATTTATGATATTATTTTGGGGTTATTTGAGTCGGGTTCGAATTTTAACTCAATCCGACTTGTATCGGAAACCCGTGGTAGTTTTGACTCTAGTGGGACCCACACATTAGTTAGGCATGGCCCACATGATGTTATTTTTAGTTAGTGGTTAGACTAATTATTTATGGATAGGGTTTGGTTAGATTAGAGAATTAATCATGACTAAAATAGTCTCAACCATTAACCCTTTTCTAATTTTAATTGAATAGATTAGTGGGAGGTATTTTAGACCTTAGAAATAGGGACACATGGCCCATTATGGCCAGCCACAATAGAGATAGGATTGAGCCTCCCATTTGTTATTATCCATTCATTTTCTCTCTCTTGTTCTTCCCTAAAATTTTAGAGAGGGTTCCTATAGATTTTCTCCACTAAATCAATTGATTCCTCCACCCAACCTTCTTCTTTTCTTTTCTACTCAAGCTTAGGAAGGAGCTAGCCAAGTTTGGAAGGATTTGGAGCTCGTTCGTGTCCATTTGGGATTCCTACGTGTCGGTCTCGTATCGGAAGGGTTTTTCCTAGATTCGATCTACCGGGAGGTATAAATCTCTTCTCATTTTCATTTCCTCATGCATATAGGATGATTTTAGACCCATTGGAATGACCCCCATGGTTGTATCTCTATTTGTGTCCATTTTGTGTCCATTTGGAGGTCGTAGGAGTGTCCTTTGTGTTGTGGTTGTGTCCTAGTGGGAAAAAAATCCTATTTTGGACACTTGTTTTTATATATATAGTGTGGATGATTATTTAGAGATTTAATCTCAGATTTCTATTTGTTTAGAGATGTGTTTTTCTAATGTATCATATTGTATCATATTTATTTATCTACGTGTGTGTATATATATATATATATCAATGTTATATATATATATATATATATATATATATATATATATATATATATATATATATATATATATATATATGGGCTCTCTAATTTATATGTATATATACAATGGTGTGTCAATATGTGTATTTATTTGTGTTTGTGGGTGAGGGAAGATTTCGAGCAAGGGGAAGGGGATGAGGTAATGTTGGATTTATGTGTGTGTGTGTTTGTATTAGAAATTAGAGGGATTGAGAGAGAGGATTTAAGAGAGTGATAGAGGGATAGAGAGAGTGGGATTGAGGGAATAAGGGGGGGGGGGGGGGGGTTTACTGCTGTAAACAGCAGCACTTAGCAGCATATTAGCAACCCCAAACCTGTCCTATATTGCAGCCCAAGCAGTCCCTAAACCTGTCCTTATAGCAGTCCACAACAGCCATATTAACAGTCCAATTCAGCCTATATCTAACCCCATAACAGCCTTTAGAGTCCAGCCTATATTCATCCCTAGGCAGCCCCCTCTTGACACACAATTCAGCCCTACATGACAGCCCTATGCAGCCCTCCCAAAACCAGTCCAAAACCTGTCATTAACAGTCTAATTTGGACAGCCATTTGCTGTCCCAAACCAGTCCCATTCCAGCCATATAGCTGTCCCAATTTAGCCCATGTAACAGCCCCTTCCAAGCACCCATAGCAGTCCTATTTCCTGTCCAAAAACCAGTCCAATTTGGACAGCCATTGGCCTCCCAAAACCAGTCCATTTCAGCCCACATTCAGCCCATGTAATAGCCTACATATTGGCCCCCATTGACAGCCTATACCTGTCCCTAAATCAGTCCTTAAACAGCCTACAAACCATGCCATTTCAGCCTACATTTTCCTGTCCCATATCAGCCTAAAACCAATCCTTGTTCACCCTCAAATCAGTCCTATATATGCCTATGTGTGTGTGTATGTGTGAGTATATATAAGTGTCTATAGGAAGTATATATATATAGCTAATAGCCTATAGGTGTTAGCCTATATGTGAACCTATAGGTAAGAGCTTATATGTATTATATGTGAGTGAGTGAGTGAGTGAGTTTGTGTGTGTGAGTGTTTAGTTAGATGTGAGAATAGTATAAGGGTAAGGTAATGTTGAATAATCAACATGTAACCTAAGATGGACTAGATATCTAGGAAACCTATAGTTCTTGGTAGGTAAACCCTAGATAGGATAGTATCTAACTACCCTAGGGAGCCTAGGCTAGTATCTTGAGAATTAGCGGGGTTTTCTTTGTAATGGGCAAGGTATCGGGAATACCTTGTTAAGGGTAAATATAGGGGGTATAGGGTAATGTAAGATATTGAGTTTGATTTCTAATATGGGGTTAGAAATAGGTTGTCTTGGTAGGTAATGACAAGATGAGGGTAGTTTAGGTTAGTCTTGACCTCCGTTGACCAAGAGTTGACTTTTTGACCAAAAGTCAACTGCAAGTCAACACTTGACTTAGAATTGACCGAAACCAAATCAGAGTTGACCAGTTGACTGAAAGTCAACTGTTAGTCAATATTTGACTTGTTTGACCTGGGGTTGACCCAGGGTTGACTCAGTGTTGACCAGAGTTGACTTTTTGACCAAAAGTCAACTGTAAGTCAACCTTTGACCCAGATTGACCTAGTTTGACTTGGATTGACTTCTTGTGACCTTGTTTGACCTTGGTTGTCCTAGTATGACCTAGTTCAGCTTGGTGTTACTTAGTTTGACCTAGTTTTGACTTAAACTTGCATATCATGACTAGCTTTTCTTTCATTATTAAACCCTGTTTGGACTCATGGCATCTCATCTATAGGTCCGTGATTACTCTGAGCGTCTGTTCACCTTATCATCTTAGGACCACATGCGAGTACATTCACTGATTGTTTTCATTGTCTTGATATCTGCTATATCCGATTCAGTTGTAGTGTCTTACTTGATTTCCAGACACGATAGTTCACGGACTAGTATATGTAGGATCCTGTCATGAGATGTTGTTCCCGGATTACTTGGTATATTGGTACAAGACTCGACTTGTTACTTGTACTTGTATAGACATGGACTTGGGAGTGGGCTGATCACCTGTTTTTGAATCCCGTGTCATGACGTGTTATGTCCGGATCCTTTATACTATTCGGGGATGGGGAGTTATTAGTGGTTGTGTGATCAAAATTCCCACTTGTTCTATATTGTTCATAGCTATACCCTCGCCTCACGACGGGTAAAGCCTTACCCTACTTGTTCATAACTTTTTATGGTGGCCGGCCTTACTTCATTTGTTTATTGTACACATGTTCATAGCCGGTCAGATGGAAAGCCTGAACATATTTTTCCCAAGCCGATCACATAACGCACTAATATTTCAAGGCACCTTTTATATTTATTGTCGTAGGAGGCTAAGTTCTGTTCGGGAGAAGGGTTACAACCCCGGTCCTTATTTGGTTTAAGGGTTGTAACTCGGCTTCCGAATAGTTCCCAAGTCATCATATATATATATATACTGTCATCCTATTCAGTACTCTCATTTGATATATATTTCCTGTTAATTTTGTCTTGTATTTCATTATACTGTCTCTTATAGAATTTGTCAATTCATATGGAACTGCTGTTAGTGTTTGTACTTACTCATTTTCCTGACAAGATACCGTTGATATTTTACAGATGATTCTGAGGCAGATTGCCCGACCTATTATGGCGACGGGTTAGATAGAGTAGACCTAGACCGTGGCTTAATAGTAGAGCCACTAGACTTTGGACACCCAGAGTAGTGTAGCTTAGTTAGGTTTGCCTGGACTGCGATCCAGCTAGTACTTCAGACTGTAGTAGTTTATATTATATTTCTGTGACCCTGTGGTGTTATGTATAGCTTTGGACTTGTGTGGATCTTGAACTTATTTTTTGCTTTCATCTATCATATTTCCTTTCCATGCTATCTACCTTAGTTTTATTTTGTGATTGAGACTGTATTGCTATGTCACCTCCATTCAGAGTGTATATACTGTACAGGTACCTTTATCTGTTTAGTTGTAGTATTTATAGATGACCTATACAGCGTTCTACCGCCGATTCTGTGGCGTAGGCTGGACGTAACCACGTACTTGTGCCCCTCTTCAGGGTGCGGATCTTGACACATTTTTGTGGCGGTCCATGCAGGTCAGTATCGCAATTAGTACGATCTCGTAATGGTGCTCGACTTAGAGCGCTAATTACGAGCCTGCGACTAGGACATAGGATCTAGGGCATGATAGGAGTTGCTCAATCATATTTTAGGAAAATTATGATCTTTTGATTACCATGACAACTCTTCTTGCATTTGAATTCAATTGTCCTCCTTTGATAATATCTTATCTTGTGCCATATTGATCTCTTGGGTTTAATTCGTCCTCAGGATGGCGATTACTCGCAGTCAGACAGCAGCAGGGCAGAGTGTAGGTTCCAATCTTTCGATCTCATTTCTGTATTTGCCTCCTTATAAACTGTTTGAAATTCGATTCCATCTGTTCCTTGATCGTTTGATAAAATTTTTGTTCTTGTGATATGATTTTCTTCTGAGATAAGTCGTATGGGCTATGATGCCTTGATTATGAGATTTAGAATCCTCTAGGGTCATGCTAGCAGGCATAGTGATGACATATAGTCGGATTATGGATATATTTCTCGGGTGTGGGAATTTAAGGTTTTCGCTGCCAAGCATACGACAATGCAAAAATTTTAAAATACCATGATTCTAGAGGTATGTACCATAGTCAAGGACTCTGTGATTATCGTAGCCTTGCTCACTAGCATGACGGAGATTCTGAGTATTATAATTTTGGACAGACGCATACGATTATCGAATTGCATGATTTTCTGTGTTTACTTTGTTTTAATTTTTTAGGATGAATTCTTTTAAGGTGGATAGACTTGTAGCACCAAGTTTCTAATTGAGAGTAATTTTAAAATTTTATAGTTTTAGTCATTTAATTATTGCCATTTAATTCATGCTTTGTTTTTGGATATTTTAATCATTTTAAAATTTTAAGCCATGACTTGAGATTTTGATGTTTTGCTAAGCGAAACCTTAGGGACTGTTTGACCTAGAGCCTAACCATGTGATTAGGATATTTTCAGTATCATTTCTGGCCCAAGGGTATTTTGGTCATTGGACTTCTTGATTTATTTTGATATTTTGCATTGGTGATTGTTGATTTGGCTTTTGATATGTGAGATTTGGTGTTGGTTTCGTGTCCGTGTCGGACACGTAACAGTTGTGCCTTAAGAGATTTTTATTTTGCTAAAATTTTTTTTTGGAGTATTTGAGAGGGATTATTTTCTGCATGTGTTTCCTTGTGATTGCTTTGTTTTAATTTCGAGGACGAAATTTTTTAAGGTGGATAGATTTGTCATCCCCAGTTTTCAAGAACATGGGTATTTTGGTCATTTTCATTTTAGAATATTTTTTAAAATTTATTTTATTATTTATGATATTATTTTGGGGTTATTTGAGTCAGGTTCGAATTTCAACTCAATCCGACTTGTATCGGGAACCCGGGATAGTTTTGACTCTAGTGGGACCCACACATTAGTTAGGCATGGCCCACATGATGTTATTTTTAGTTAGTGGTTAGACTAATTATTTATGGATAGGGTTTGGTTAGATTAGAGAATTAATCATGACTAAAATAGCCTCAACTATTAACCATTTTCTAATTTTAATTGAATAGATTAGTGGGGGGTATTTTAGACCTTAGAAATGGGGACACATGGCCCATTATGGCCAGCCACAATAGAGATAGGATTAAGCCTCCCATTTGTTATTATCCATTCATTTTCTCTCTCTTGTTCTTCCCTAAAATTTTAGAGAGGGTTCCTATAGATTTTCTCCCCCAAATCAATTTATTCCTCCACCCAACCTTCTTCTTTTCTTTTCTACTCAAGCTTAGGAAGGAGCTAGCCAAGTTTAGGAGGATTCGGAGCTCGTTCGTGTCCATTTGGGATTCCTACGTGTCGGTGTCGTATCGGGAGGGTTTTTCCAAGATTCGATCTACCGGGAGGTATAAATCTCTTCTCATTTTCATTTTCTCATGCATATAAGATGATTTTAGACCCATAGGAATGACCCCCATGGTTGTATCTCTATTTGTGTCCATTTCGTGTCCATTTGGAGGCCGTAGGAGTGTCCTTTGTGTTGTGGTTGTGTCCTAGTGGGAAAAAAAACCCTATTTTGGACACTTGTTTTTATATATATAGTGTGGATGATTATTTAGAGATTTAATCTCAGATTTCTATTTGTTTAGAGATGTGTTTTTCTAATAAATCATATTGTATCATATTTATTTTTTCTATGTGTATATATATATATATATATATATATATATATATATATATATATATATATATATATATATATATATATATATATATATATATGGGCTCTCTAATTTATATGTATATATACAATGGTGTGTCAATATGTGTATTTATTTGTGTTTGTGGGTGAGGGAAGATTTCGAGCAAGGGGAAGGGGATGAGGGAATGTAGGATTTATGTGTGTGTGTGTGTGTTTGTATTAGAAATTAGAGGGATTGAGAGAGCGGATTTGAGAGAGTGATAGAGGGATAGAGAGAGCGGGATTGAGGGAATAAGGGGGAGGGGGGGTTTACTGCTGTAAACAGCAGCACTTAGCAGCATATTGGCAACCCCAAACCTGTCCCATATTCCATCCCAAGCAGTCCCTAAACCTGTCCTTATAGCAGTCCACAACAGCCATATTAACAGTCCAATTCAGCCTATATCTAACCCCATAACAGCCCTTAGAGTCCAGCCTATATTCACCCATAGGCAGCCACCTCTTGACACACAATTCAGCCCTACATGACAGCCCTTAAGCAGCCCTCCCAAAACCAGTCCAAAACCTGTCATTAACAGTCTAATTTGGACAGCCATTTGCTGTCCCAAACCAGTCCCATTCCAGCCATGTAGCTGTCCCAATTTAGCCCATGTAGCCCCTTCCAAGCACCCATAGCAGTCCTATTTCCTGTCCCAAAACCAGTCCAATTTGGACAGCCATTGGCCTCCCAAAACCTGTCCATTTCAGCCCACATTCAGCCCATGTATTAGCCTACATATTGGCCCCCATTGACAGCCTATACCTGTCCCTAAATCAGTCCTTAAACAGCCTACAAACCATGCCATTTCAGCCTACATTTTCCAGTCCCATATCAGCCCAAAACCAATCCTTGTTCACCCTCAAATCAGTCCTATATATGCCTATGTGTGTGTGTATGTGTGAGTATATATAAGTGTCTATATATATATATATATATATATGTATATATATATATAGCCTATAGGTGTTAGCCTATATGTGAACCTATAGGTAAGAGCCTATATGTGTTATATGTGAGTGAGTGAGTGAGTGATTTGTGTGTGTGAGTGTTTAGTTAGATGTGAAAATGGTATAAGGGTAAGGTAATGTTGAATAATCAACATGTAACCTAAGATGGACTAGATATCTAGGAAACCTATAGTTCTTGGTAGGTAAACCCTAGATAGGATAGTATCTAACTACCCTAGGGAGCCTAAGCTAGTATCTTGAGAATTAGCGGAGTTTCCTTTGTAATGGGCAAGGTATCGGAAATACCTTGTTAAGGGTAAATATAGGGGGTATAGAGTAATGTAAGATATTGAGTTTGATTTCTAATATGGGGTTAGAAATAGGTTGTCTTGGTAGGTAATGACCAGATGAGGATAGTTTAGGCTAGTCTTGACCTCCGTTGACTTGAAGTTGACTTTTTGACCAAAAGTCAACTTCAAGTCAACACTTGACTTAGAATTGACCGAAACCAAACCAGAGTTGACCAGTTGACTGAAAGTCAACTGTTAGTCAACATTTGACTTGTTTGACCTTGGGTTGACCCAGGGTTGACCAGAGTTGACCAGAGTTGACTTTTTGACCAAAAGTTAATTGTAAGTCAACCTTTGACCCAGATTGACCTAGTTTGACTTGGATTGACTTCTTGTGACCTTGTTTGACCTTGTTTGACCTTGGTTGTCCAAGTATGACTTAGTTCAGCTTGATGTGACTTAGTTTGACCTAGTTTTGACTTAGACTTGCATATCATGACTAGATTAGCTTTTCTTTCATTATTAAACCCTGTTTGGACTCATGGCATGTCATCTATAGGTCCGTGATTACTCTGAGCGTCTGTTCACCTTATCAGCTCAGGACCACATGCGAGTACATTCACTAATAGTTTTCATTGTCTTGATATCTGCTATATCCGATTCAGTTGTAGTGTCTTACTTGATTTTCAGACACGATAGTTCACGGACTAGTATATGTCGGATCCTGTCATGAGATGTTGTTCCCGGATTACTTGCTATATTGGTACAAGACTCGACTTGTTACTTGTATAGACATAGACTTGGGAGTGGGCTGATCACCTGCTTTTGAATCCCGTGTCAAGACGTGTTATGTCCGGATCCTTCATACTATTCGGGGATGGGAAGTTATTAGTGGTTGTGTGATCAAAATTCCTACTTGTTTTATATTGCTCATAGCTATACCCTTCTCTCACGACGGGTAAAGCCTTACCCTACTTGTTCATAACTTTCCATGGTGGCCGGCCTTACTTCATTTGTTCATTGTACACATGTTCATAGCCGGTCAGATGGAAAGCCTGAACATGTTTTTCCCAAGCCGATCATATAACGCACTAATAATTCAAGGCACCTTTTATATTTATTATCGTAGGAGGCTAAGTTCTGTTCGGGAGAAGGGTTACAACCCCGGTCCTTGTTTGGTTTAAGGATTGTAACCCGACTTCCGAATAGTTCCCAAGTCATCATATATATATATATATATATATATATATATATATATATATATATATATATATATATATATATTGTCGTCCTATTCAGTACTCTCATTTGATATATATTTTTTGTTGATTTTGTCTTGTATTTTATTATACTGTCTCTTATAGAATTTGTCAATTCATATGGAACTGCTGTTAGTGTTTGTACTTGCTCATTTTCTTGACAGGATACCGTTGATATTTTACAGATGATTCTGAGGCAGATTCCTCGACCTATTATGGGGACGGGTTAGATAGAGTAGACCTGGACCGTGGCTTGATAGTAGAGCCACTAGACTTTGCACACCCAGAGTAGTATAGCTTAGTTAGGTTTACCTGGACTGCGATCCAGCTTGTACTTCAGACTGTAGTAGTTTATATTATATTTCTGCGACCCTTTGGTGTTATGTATAGCTTTGGACTTGTGTGGATCTTGAACTTATTTTCTGCTTTCATCTATCATATTTTCTTTCCGTGCTATCTACCTTAGTTTTATTTTGTGATTGAGACTGTATTGCTATGTCACCTCCATTCGGAGTGTATATACTGTACCGGTACCTTTATCTGTTTAGTTGTAGTATTTATAGATGACCTATACAGCGTTCTACCGTCGATTCTGTGGCGTAGGCTGGACGTAACCACGTACTCGTGCCCCTCTTCAGGGTGCGGGTCGTGACACGCACTAATGTATGCAAATAATGCTAAAAATGATAATGCACTAATGTATGCAAATAATGCTAACAATACATGGCCACGTGTAGTGCAAATAATGCACTAATGCATGCAAATAATGCTAACAATGCATGGCCACGTATAGTGCAAATAATGCACTAATGCATGCAAATAATGCTAACAATGCATGGCCACGTGTAGTGAAAATAATTCACTAATTAATTGGCCAACAAATGAGTTGGCCATATGCGGCCAAGTAAATCCCATGCGGCCAACTTATATTTCCATATGCGGCTAACATTGAGTGCATATGCGGCCAGCATATATTTTCATATGCGGCAAACAAATTGTTTGAATGGCCAAAGTCTGCATGCATATGCGGCTATGATATATTAATGGCCTTTATGCGGCTAAGCACTACTTGCTAGTGCATGCAAATGCCCAAGCCTATATGCGGCTAAGCACTATTTGCTAGTGCATGCAATGCTAATAATTAAATGGCCATGCAAGCATGCAAGCAATTTAACTAATACAAGCAACTTAATCAAAGGGCCATGCAGAGATTAATGCCCCTGGCCGCACAAGCAAGAAAGGCCATGCAGCCAGAACTAGGAAATGCTCATGCGGCCAAAAGTGCAATTAATGGCTCCCACAGAGAACATGTCCATGAAAAATACCATGGCCTCCATGCTCCTCCAAACAATAATAGGAACCCAAACCCAGACTCCCGTAGGTCAAATTTGGGTAAAATAGAATTTTCTACAACGTAGAACCATCAAATAGCAAAAATATGTATGCTTGTTAGATCAAAATTCCTGAAAACCGAAAATACCACAAGGCTAGATTTATAAGAAATTAACCACAAAAATGAAAAATGCTAAGTACTAAAGTGGGTTAGAAACACATGAGGGAGACAGTAGAACAATAAATGTGGAATTCCTCCATGAAGCAAGATGCACTTGCCTAAACCTTCCACTCTCTCAGGTTGGTGGAGAAGTAATGGAAGGGAAGAAGAAGAGTTAATGAGGAGAGAAAAATGTTTGGTGGGATATAAATAAAGAGGGTGGTGGTAGGTAGGGTGAGTTCACAATAAAACCGAACCAAGCCAAACAAATCGAACCGAACCAAGATAAACCAATCAATGAAATGCCAAAATAAATCAAGCAGGAAGACATGCAATACGGGTCTAAATACGTACACGTATACCAAAATACGTAATACGAACCATGGTCATTACAACTCTACCCACCATAAAAGAATTCCGTCCTCAAAATTTAATCAAGAGGCTAGAGATGCAAGGACAAGCTATACTAATCACAGGCAAGCTATATTAGTCAAGCAATCAAACAATTATTCATGCAAACAAGGAATCGAAGGCATGAGGCATAAGAAAGATATTATACCTCACGAGTCAAACAGGTCGGGATATCGCGATCGGATATCATCCTTACGCTCCCACGTTGACTCACCCAAGGAGTGATGACCCCAAGCAACACGGACTAACTTGATAGTCTTGTTCTTGAGTATCTTCTCTCTTTGGTCCAATATGGATACGGGCCTCTCCTCATACGAAAGGTTGGTACCAACAACCAATTCCGAATGATACAGGATATGACTCGGGTCCGGGATATACCGTCATAGTTAGGATACATGGAACACGTCATGTACCTCACTCAGAGATGACGGAAGAGCGAGACGATAGGACACATCACCTACTCGCTCCACAATATCGAACGACCCTATATACCTAGGACTAAGCTTTTCCCGTACGCCGAAACGAATGATGCCACGGTTAGGCGAGATCCTCAAGAATACATGGTCGCCGACAGAAAATTCAAGGGGACGCCGATGAGAATCGGCCCAATAGCGCTGACGATCTTGTGCAATGCAAAGATGATCTCGGACTCTCCTGACCACCTCAACTGTCTGAGCGATCATCTCTGGACCAAGCATCTGTCTCTCTCCAACATCGTCCCATGCTAGTGGAGATCTGCACTTCCTACCATACAGTACCTCGAATGGTACCATCTGGATACTAGCTTGGAAACTGTTATTGTAAGAGAACTCTACCAGGTGCAGGTGATCTTCCTACGAACTACCGAAGTCGAGTGTACAAGATCTCAACATATCCTCAAGAGTCCGGATCGTGCGTTCCGACTGACCATCTGTCTGCGGGTGATAAGCTGAGCTAAACTCGAGGTGAGTTCCCAAACTCTCTTGCGGACTACGCCAAAAGTGTGACGTGAATCTCGAATCTCTGTCCAAGGTGATACTGACTGGTATTCCGTGAAGTCTGACTATCTGCATGAGGTACATCTCTGCTAGCTGAGCCGTGGACTGACCAACTCTGAATGGAAGAAAGTGAGACACCTTCGTGAGCCTGTCAACTATAACCCAAATAGCATCTCTACTGGTCGGGGATCTAGGTAATCCAGTCAGAAAATATGCTCCCACTTCTATTCTGGAATCGGCAAGGGCTGAAGAAGTCCAGCTGGCCTCTGATGTTCAGCCTTGACTTGTTGGCAAACCAATCACCGAGAGACAAACCGAGCTATATTCCTCTTCATGCTATTCCACCAAAAGTGCTGACAGATATCACGGTACATCTTCGTGCCACCGGGAAGAATCAAATACTGAGAACTGTAAGCTTCTGCCATAACCTCCTGTCTGATATCTCTACTGGGTACACAAAGACGCTTACCATGTCGAAGTGTACCGTCTTCATGAATGTACAATTCTGGTCGTCGTCCTGCTTCACATTCTGCTCTAAGCCGCTGAATCTTAGAATCGGAGGACTGAGCTATCTTGATCCTCTCAACTATACTGGACTGAACTTGTATGCTGGCCATCAATGCCACATTGGTAGGAAGGACAACTTCTATATCCATCTTCTGAAGATCTGCTAACAACTCTGGTTGCGCTGTCAGAAAATAAACTCCGGCTCTCCTGTTCAATGCATCTGCAACAACGTTGGCCTTTCCAGGATGATACTGTAGGTTGACATCATCAAGCCGAAACATTGGTTGCTCAATGCATCTGGAAGTGTGAGAATGGGTGCCGTCATCAAGCCTCGCTTCAGCTTCTCAAAAGAATCCTGATATTCTGCTGTCCAAGCAAACTGTACCTCCTTGCGGGTCAACTGTGTCAATGGCGCTGAAATCCGAGCAAAGTCTGAAACAAATCTCCGGTAGTAGCCGGCCAATCCAAGAAAACTGTAAACTTCTGCAACTGTGCTGGGCACTGGCCATGTTTTGATAGCCACGATCTTCTGGGGATCCACTTCTACTCCCCCTCTGGTGATGATATGACCCAAGTATGAAATGCGATCGAGCCATAACTCGTATTTACTGAACTTGGCATACAACTGGTGCTCTCGAAGAATCTGGAGGACAACTCTGAGATGCTGCTCATGCTCCGCTTCACTCTTGCTGTAGACCAGGATATCGTCTATGAACACGATCACGAACTGATCCAAATAAGGCATGAAGATACGATTCATGAGGTCCATGAATACAACCGGCGCATTGGTTGCTCGAAAGGGCATAACAAGGAACTTCCAATGCCCATATCTAGATCTGAAAGATGTCTTCGGGATGTCCTGCTCTCTGACTCTGATCTGGTGGTATCCTGATCGTAAATAAATCTTCGAGAATACTGCCGCTCCTCTGAGTTGATCAAACAAGTCATCTATCCTTGGGAGAGGATATCTGTTCTTGATTGTCATTGAGTTCAAGGTACGATAGTCAACACATAATCTGGACGTACCATCCTTCTTTTTCACAAGAAGCATCGGGACTCCCCAAGGCGATCCACTAGCACGAATGAATCCCTTGGTTCTGAGTTCTTTAATCATCTTATACAATATCTCCAGTTCTGACGGCGCCATTCTATAGACTCTCTCTGATACTGGTACTGTCCCGGGAATCAATTCGATAGTAAACTCGATCTCTCGCTCTGGCGGCATCCCTGGAAGCTCTTACGGGAAAACATCTGAAAATTTCTCGACTATCCGGGGTAACTGTACTGCTGCTACGGCCATCCGCAATATTGAAGGAGAAGGTTCAACTTCGCCTCGAGAGAAGGAAAACTCCGGCTCGCCTGGAATGCTAAAAATAACTCTGCCAATATGGCAGTCTATCCTAGCATACTGGTCCCTCAACCAATCCATCCCTAAGACCACATCATAATCGGCCATCGGGAATTCTATCAGCATAGCGGGAAACTCTCTACCGCTAACCACGATCCGACACGAGAAAAATACTCTATCTACTCCCACAAGACCATTACCAGTAAGTATATTGAGCCTTACTGATAATGACTCGAGCTTCAGTCCTATCTGTGTCGCAAATCGTGCAGACATAAATGAATGCGATTCACCAGAGTCAAATAACACTGAAGCCGGAAAGGTGTTGACAAGAATAGTACCTGCAACTACCTCACCTGGCGCCACTCCTTCTTCTCCTATAGTTAAAGCCAACACTAGACCATGTCCTCTGGGTGCCGGCGCTCTCTGTTGGAATCCCCTCTGTCTATTCTGAACTTGCGCCTGGCCATACTGCTGAGGCCTTTGCTGCTGAAAAGCCTGGGTCTGCGTCGGCAACGACCTCGGGGATAGAAACTGCTGCTGGACTGGTACTGGAGCTGGTCCCCTAACTGATGAACTGGTCCTGGCTGGTGATGAGTCAGTCCTGAACGGGCAGGACCCTACCTTGTGGTCTGGCGCTCCACAAAGCAAACACAATCCTCGAGCCTTGCGACACTCTGAAACAACATGTCAAGGCTTTCCACAATAAGAGCAGCCCATGGGGGAAGACTGCTTCTGCTTCTGCTGCTGAGGATACGTCGGGGTTGAATGTTGAATCGATGTAACTGAAGCTGTCCTTCTCGGAGCTCCAATGGTCAAAGCCCTAGCTGCCGGGGCTGGGGCTGACGACTAATTCATCTGGCCGTGAGATCGCTTTCGACCTCCGGTCCTGTCCACAATCCTCTGGGAGGTATACTCATGTCTCCTAGCTGCCCTCAATACCGCATCAAAAGTCTGATGCTCAAACTGCTCCACCGCCAGCAAAATCTCTAAGTGGAGTCCCTGCTGAAACTGCTGGTCTCTATCGAACTCGGTCGCCACCAGGGTGGGAGCAAACTGACTAAGCCTGGAAAACTCGGCCGCATACCCATCGACCATCCTGTCCATCTGCTTCAAATTGGTGAACCTGGTCTATAGATCGTACCGAGCTACAGCATCGAAGTACTTGATCCGGAATCTCTCACGGAATACTGTCCAGGCAATAGGCGCCACTAGTCCAACGGCCTGCGCTGCCCACCAGCTGCGAGCTAGATCCAATAACTGCAGGCGCACTACGGCCACCTTCTCATCTTCTGGGGTCTTTGCTGCCTCCAATATCACCTCTGTGTCTTGAAGCCACGCATCAGTAGCGATAGCATCCTCGCTGCCATCGAAGAATAGAGGGTTCAGGCGCTTGAAACTGTTCGCTGCACTGTTCCCATGATGTCCACCTCTGCCAAGAGCATCTGCCACTGCCTAATGCAATGAAATGGAATCCACCTCACTATACGGTCACGGCTGTCTAGATATATGAGGGTTTAACTACAATCCATCAGTCTCCTATGGTCAATAACAAGCCTGTATGTCTCAATCTCAAGCAAGCAAGAAAAGTTATAAGATATAAGATCACCAAATATACAATAGTAAGGCATCCCAAACATTACATATTCAGCTGATCATGAAGCTAGTTATTACAAAATGTGAGGACTAGCAAGAGTTTAGTCATACATGATCAACCCTAGGATCTGTCAATCATGTTACAACCCGTAGGCAGACAGTAATAGGATATGTAATACGAGCTAACAGGTGCTCGCCAGCTAAACGCCTCAAAATAAAAATTTTATAATAGAGTGGGAGAGCCAAAAATAAACCCACTCGTTGCCCTGGTTACGCCTGGTGGTCACCATCGGACTGGAAAGTCGGTAGATCCTCTGGAGCTGCTCCGAAATCTAGCCATACAAAATCAGCTGGGTCAGATCCCAGAACGAGCAAGTACCACAAAGGAGGCTTCACTTAAGAACTAAAACCAGCATATCAAAAAATAAATATCATAATAGTTACAAAAGAGCTTGATAATAAAAGAATAACAACAGTCATAATAGAGTACGAGGGAACCATTCAAGTAGCAAGATCACAACCCTTAAACCAAACAACGACCGGGGTTGTAACCCTTCACCTGAACAGAACTCTGTCTCCAAATCTTGTTGGTAAGGTAAAACATAACAAGCATGACGTGGGGTGTAATAAGACAATAAATGAAGAGAGGACTCAGAACTGCTCCGGGAGCCAGGTCACAACCCTTAAACTAAACAAGGACCGGGGTTGTAACCCTTCACCTGAACAGAACTTAGCCTCTGATTTTTATTGTTAAAAGTGACAATCATGCGATCAAACCTGCAATAATCGAGCACTGAAACTATACCATACAATCGCTCCCGGCCAATCAGTGACTACGGCTTTCTACATTAGCTAACTAGGATTATCATAAGCCTTAGTTACTAGTAATATGCAGTGAGATAATCCTCCAGCCACAAGCCCTGCAGCTAATCCAGGTTATCCAGGCGACTTGAATTTATTTAAACAATGCCTCATTATTTTCCAAATATCAGTGAATCTAGACTTGTGCCCTACTCGTCGGCAGGCTGCAAGTCCAACAATGGTGGCCGGGATAACGGGATCGCCTGTAACTGGGGAAATCTCTCATGACTACTGAATTATTCTAGTTATTAGCCTTAGCCATTTACAGTAGGTACCCCTGACCGTGGTACTCAGGGATCCCTGTCCTAGACATGATGCAAACATTACCGGTTCAATTGTACAAACACAATCATCCACGGTGTCCAGGTCATTCAATCTTGTCATGACACGCTAGCCGTCGTAACAGCCTTCAAAATATATATCATATCATGTTCACTGTCAGGAGTGCACCACGTCGGGCCACTATCATGTCATGTCATTTGTCAAAAGTGCACCACAACTGGTCACCATCGTGTCAGGGAACATATACAATTAATATGGCACAAGCAGACGTGCAGCTGAATTGGCCATATACGGCCAACAAATAATTTGGCCATATAAGCAAATGCTAAATGCATGCAAGAAATCAAAGGCCATGCAACAGTGCATATGCGGTCAATAAATAAGCATGCAAGCAATTGCATGCAAGACCATGCAACAGTGCATATGCGGCTCAAGCAAGCTGCCTGCAATGCATGCAAGCAAGCAATGCATATGCGGCCACTAACTGTTGCATGCGGCCAGTAAATAGCTTATGCGGCCAAAAGATTGCATATGCGGCCAAGCACTTGCATGCGGCCAGCCATTAGCATTTGCATGCGGCCATACAAGTTGCTTATGCGGCCAAGCACTTGCATGCGGCCAGCCATTAGCATTTGCATGCGGCCATGCAAGTTGCTTATGCGGCCAAGCACTTTATTGCATGCATCCAGTGTAATATTTGCTAAGGCCAAGGCATGCAAATAATGCTAATGCACTAATGCATACAAATAATGCTAATAATGCTAATGCACTAATGCATGCAAATAATGCTAACAATATATGGCTACGTGTAGTGCAAATAATGCACTAATGCTTGCAAATAATGCTAACAATGCATGGCCACGTGTAGTACAAATAATGCACTAATGCATACAAATAATACTAACAATGCATGGCCACTTGTAGTACAAATAATGGTATCAGAGTACGGCTTTACGTCCTTGGCCTCCAGTGTCGAGTTCTAGTCTCCAACCGTTGAACTCGTGTCGATGAGATAAGTTGTTCCATACGCTGAACCCAGGACGTTTTCTGAAACTAACGAGAGTTGCCTTTCTTTTTCCTGCAGTTGCGGGAGCTCGGGCAGAGGATGAGGCGAGCGCTTCTAGCGGCTCGAGTACTTCCAGACCCGAGCATTCCGTCAACCCAACGGGAATGACGCCTACCGTAGCCGGACCTTTCTGCGATCCGATGCAACGTATGCTGCAAATACTTGAAATACAGCAACGTCAAAATGAGCTCCATCGTCAGCAAACGGAGGCTCGTCAGATCCAATTTGAGAATCGGTTCAAGGATCAATTCAAGCTGCAGCAGCAGCTGCTGAATACCCTCCAGCAAATCGTATAGTCGGTCGTGGGCAACAACAACAATTCAACGATGATACCTGCCGTGACCGAGCCTGCGGTTCGATCCAACGAAGCTGAACCAGAGGTGCCCGTGCTTTCACCTGCAGCACCAAGAAGTTCTAACTTTGACGTGTCAAAATTCACAAAAAGCTACCGCACTTTCTTCAATGGCACAGAAGATCCCTCCGTGGCGATCGACTGGTTGGAGGAGCTGGAAGACAAGTTCGAGCTTCTGGGTGTCGAGGACTCAAAGAAAGTCGTGTGTGCTCAACTTCTACTTCGAATGAACGCACACGATTAGAGGGCTGTGCAGAAGCGGGCTATTCGACGTGAAGATGAGACGGCGGTGATCTCATAGGCGACATTCAAAAATGCTTACGAGCCCGAATATCTTTCTACAGCCGTGCGACAGGAAAAAAAAAATGAGATTATGCAGTTGACGCGGAGGAATATGACTGTACGATAATATGCGGTAAAATTCAACAAACTGGCCAAGTTTGCTGGAGACTATCTACCTACCACTGTAAGTCGAGTAAAACGATTTATAGTGGGCCTGCGTTCCACTATCCGTGCTCCTGTCTCGGTGCCGAAATACAAAACCATGGGCAAGGCACTCAACCATGCCCTCCGTCTGGAGTTCGAGTATCCTCCTACTACTACCGGCGCTGTTCACTTCAATAACAAACGTCATAGTAATGCGGGAGGAACCAACACGCACAAGCGTCAATATCGCGGCAACCAGACGAAGGAGCGGATGGTCTGAAATTTCTGCCACAAGGACGGGCACCTGGACACCGAGTGCCGATTTAAGCACAGAACATGTTTCCAATACGGCAAAGCAAATCACTTCGCAAGGGACTGCCCGGAAGCTACGTCGAACCAACGCCCCCCGTAACATCAACAAAACCGAGGCCAAGCACTTCGGGCTCCACCGACCGCACAACAGAATGGCCAAGACCGTCGCCCCAATGCCCAGGGCCGCGTCTATGCCATGACTCGAGACGAAGTGTTTGCATCTGATACAGTCGTGATAGGTATACTGCAATTCAATAATAAACCTGCTCGTGTATTGTTTGATTCAGGTGCCACGCATAGTTTCATATCGGCGGACTTTGCGGCCGAGCACAAATTTTCCTTGACCCCACTGGGCCTCGATCTCACTGTTAACGTACCGTCGGGCATGCCTCTACTTGCAAATTTAGTCTGCGGAGACGGAATCATCTGTATAGGTGGTCAAAAGATCAGTCTCGATGCGATAGTTCTAAATATTAAGGACTACGATATCATTCTGGGGATAGATTGGCTCGGTCCGTGCAACACAACCATAGACTGCGCTGAAAAGATGGTCACGTTCCGTATAACTGGAGTGCCTGAATTCTGCTACTCGTTGTTGGCCCATTGGTCATATGGTCGAACTGATTTTAATAATTGATCAAATTCTGTCTCGATATATGGAGCTAGTCAGGATATCTCAGACTCTTGGACATACTCAAGAATGGCTATCTACTCAGTTCAAGACCGAAGCGTTGTTTGCCTGTTCGAGTCTGTATTTCTTTGAGCAATATATTTTTTATTTTATTTGAGTCTAGGAATACTGTGTACACCGAGTCGTACTGGCAAATAGGCTATTCCAAAATGATTTCAAAATGTTTTTAAAATGTCCTTAATTTTGAAAAACATTCGTATTTACAAAAGCTCCAAAAAGGTTTTCAAACTTTTCCAAAAATCTATTTTGAAAAACCCTAACCTAACCCTGACAGAACTCGGCCAGAGTTCGGTTAGTGGCCGTTTTGTTTTTAAATTTCTTGGAACTTGGTCCTCATGCAGTTGCGGATTTGACCGAGATTTTCTCATCGAGTTCTGCCCGAATTCTGCCAGAATTCTGTCTTTGGAACTCCTATAAATAGAGAAGGATTTCGATCATTTTAACTCACTCATTCACTTTCAATCTTCTCTCTACTTAAAGCTTTCAGTCTTCCAAAGAGTTTTTCTCGAGCTTTAATTTTCAGATCTCAAGCCAGTTACAATCCTCTAGTCGATTTGCCAGTGCGGTACGGTCTAGAAGTTTCAGAGTGATTGTAATCAGAAGGCTTGATAGAAGAATACCTCTTCACAATTGAAGTTGGACGAGTTCTTCGTATCAAAGCTCGCGTTGTAGAAGTTGCAAGGACTTCGTAAGAAAACTTACGGTTTTGTCAATAGTGGATTCAACTGGTAGCAAGAGTTCTACCGACTGGACTAGTCCTCAACAGAGGAAAACCAGTATATATCGCTGTCTTTGCGTTTGCTTTTTTATCTCTGCCTTTACATTATTTAGTTGTGATTATTAATCTGTGATCTCGCTGCTAACATTTTTTAATTAGCATTATTCCGTTGCCAACTCTATTCACCCCCCCTCTAGAGTATTCTGCTTTACGATTTTGTTCCTACATTTGGTATCAGAGCGGGTGTTACAGGTAAAACAAGGTAACATTACAATTATTTATTTATTTAACTAATTGTTATATAGATCACAGCACAACACATGGCAACTGTGAAATTCACAAGTGAAGGCCAGGCCACAAACAGACCTCCACTGTTTTATGGTACGAATTATACCTATTGGAAAACACGGATGAGTTTCTTCTTGAAATCACTTGACTTTGATTTATGGTCTATTGTTATTGATGGCTATCAAAAGCCACCTCGTATAAATGTTGATGAAGTTTTAATTGAAAAACCCCATAACAGATATACAGAGGAAGAAAAAAAAAAGGCCAGTCTTGACGCACGTGCTATTAACGCTTTATTTTGTGCTTTAGACAGAACTGAATTTAACAGGGTGTCTATCTGCACAACTGCTAATGAAGTATGGAAGCTTCTTGAAGTCACACATGAAGGCACGACTCAAGTCAAAGAATCAAAGGTCAGCAGACTTACTCAAGAGTATGAGGTGTTCAAGATGAAGCCCAACGAAACAGTTACTCAGATGTTCGAAAGATTCTTGGATATTGTAAATCCTTTGTCCTCCCTAGGCAAAGATTACAGTAACCATAAAAAGATTCGCAAACTCCTGCGAGCACTTACCAAGAACTGGATTCCAAAGGCTACTGCAATCATTAAAGGGAACGACCTCACAACTATGTCCCTCGAAGTACTCTTGGGTAAGCTACTCACTCATGAACTGGAGCTACAAGATTTTGAAGAGCCTGCACCAAAGGAGAAGACGATCGCTTTCAAGGCTCAGCACAGAAAAGTTGCTGAAGGTGATTCAGACAGCAATGAATCTGATGCTGAAGATCAAGCACTCCAAGCAAGAAAGTTCAAAAGATTCATGAGATATGAGAAGAAAGCCAAAGAAAATAATAGCAGCAACAACTGGTATCAAGATGATGCTGTCTGCTATGGCTACAAGAAGAAGGGACACATGAAGAAGGATTGTCCTACAAACTCATCATCAAGCAAGAAGAGCAACAGGTATAAAAAAGGGAACCTGAAGAGATCAACATCACGGAAATATGCCAACACCAGCATATGGCATGAAAGTGAAGCCAGCGACTCAGAAGATGAACAATCAGAAGACGCTGCAAATGTATGCTTTATGGCATCCGATCAGGTACTCTCTGAACCTGTAGTTGATACATATGATGACTTCACCTTTGAGTAATTAGGAGATGCCTTCAGTGAACTGATAAGTGATTACAGGAAATGGCGTAGCAAATATCAGACCTCTAAGAAGGTACTCAAAGAGTACAAAGGTGAACTAGGAAGACTTACCGACCTACTAGCTGAGGTTAGAAATAATGTTAGTGAGTCTGGTGAGCTTTCATCTGTCAAGCTCTTATTATACGAGACTACCAAGTCATCTGAAGAAAAAGACAAGGTTATTGATCAACTGAAAGAAGAACTTTCTAAAGAGAAGAAAAGTCTTCAAAGTGTACAAGTCAGAATGGAAGCACTCACTTCTGACTATACTAAGTTGTATGACACTTCCAAAAGATTGGAAATTAGGTTAGAAAAATAGCTTGAGACTGCTGCTTCCTACCCTAACACGTGTTACTTACCGAATAATCGGAACATTACCAAACCAAACACTGTCAGACCTAACCATATCAAACCTTTACTCCAAAAGGTTAAGCCCAAACAGGACTATCGGTATGCTTTCTTCTACACTAGAAAACCTAAACCTACCAACCATGCACATCACTCAGCTTTCAACACTCAACATGCACAATGTCATTATTGTGGCCACACTGGTCATATTTCTCCTGCATGTAGGATCAGAAAGCTTGTTGATTTAAATTTTTATGCATGGATACCAAAAGCTAACATTTCAGGACCCTACAAGAAATGGGTACTAAAAGTTTTATCTGCAAACTGTTTTGTAGGTGGAACACCTTTCACATGCTAAAAGCAAATGGATCCTCGACAACGGTTGTTCACGGCATATGACCGGTCACGCTACATTATTTGCAACACTGTCGAAGAAGAAGAAGAAGGAAGGTTATGTCTCCTTCGGTAACAACTTGAAAGGGTATATCATTGGTATTGGTGATATTGGTATATCTCCCTATCCTGTGATTAAGGATGTCTGTCTGGTTACCGAGTTGAAACATAATCTACTTAGCATAAGTTATTTAGCTGATCATGGTTATGGCATCAACTTTGGCAAAGACAAATGTACTATAGTTGATAGCTCAACTGGTAGTACTATCTTTGAAGGTATCAGGGAAGACAACATATATGTTTTCTATTTGTTGGAAGAAACTAATATTTCAGGTAGATGCTTAATGGCTAAAAGTGATGAGAGTCATCTGTGGCATATGAGACTCGGTCACGCAAATATGGACACAATCTCAAGATTATCCACGAAGAAGCTAGTACGCGGTTTACCGGACATAACATTCAAGAAGGATTCGGTATGCAGCCAATGGGAAAAGAACAAAGCTACCAGATCCACATTCAAGTCAGTAAACGCAGTATGTACTATTAGACCTCTACAATTGCTACATATGGACTTATTTGGTCCTAGCAGAGTTGCTAGCCTCGGAGGTAAGTTATATGCTTTTGTAATTGTAGATGATTACTCTAAATACACGTGGGTATACTTTTTGACACGTAAAAATGATGTATTTTCTGAATTTGTCGCCTTTTATAAGAAAGTACAGAATGAAAAAGGTTACATGATCACTCGTATTAGAAGCGATCATGGTGGCGAATTCGAGAATACAGAGTTTGAGCAATTTTGTGACAGATACGGTTTTATACACGAGTTCTCCTGCCCTAGGACTCCACAACAAAATGGAGTTGTGGAACGTAAGAACAGAACTCTATCCGAAATGGCCAGAGTAATGTTAAACCGGTTTAGTCTACCCAAATATTTTTGGGATGAAGCTGTCAATACAGCTTGTTTTGTTCTCAATAGAGTTCTAATTTGACCAAAATCGAAGAAGACTCCATTTGAGTTAGGGTTTGATAGAATTTCATCAGTTTCATATTTTAGAATATTTGGTTGTAAATGCTTTATTCTTAATACAAAAGATAATTTGGGAAAGTTTGACGAAAAGGCCGATGAAGGTACATTTTTAGGTTATGCGGCCAAGAGCAAAGGATACAGTGTCTTCAACAAACGAACTATGATCATCGAAGAATCAATCAACGTCACCTTTGATAAACTGAATCAAATGACTATCGATGACAATGACGAAGATCTAACTGTACCAAGCTCAACACCAGCTGATTCTCTACCAAGCTCAGCGCTAGCTGATTCTCCAAGAGAAGATCCAGGAACCAGCTACCTTCAGAGTCTGCCGAAAAGATTAAAATTTACGGCAGATCATCCAAAGGATTTGGTAATTAGTGATATTACCAAAGGTGTAAGTACTCGTACATCCAGTAGAGATATTATTTCTAGTGTTGCATTTATTTTATAGCTAGAACCCAAAACTATTGATGAAGCATGTAGTGATAATTTTTGGATAGATGATATGCAAGAAGAATTAAACCAATTTGAACGGAATCAAGTTTGGGAACTTGTTCCCAAGCCTATTGATCATCCGGTCATTGGCACCCATTGGGTATTCCGAAATAAACTTAATGAGAATGGTTTAGTGACTCGTAACAAGGCTCGACTCGTAGCTCAAGGATACAATCAGGAAGAAGGTATCGACTACGATGAGACTTATGCCCCAGTTGCGAGATTAGAATCCATTCACATGTTATGTGCATTTGCATGTTTTCATAATTTCAAATTATTTTAAATGGATGTCAAGAGTGCATTTTTAAATGGTTTTATAAAAGAAGAAGTTTTTGTAGCATAACCTCCAGGTTTCACAGATTTTAAATTTTTTGATCATGTTTTCAAGTTGAAGAAAGCTTTGTACGGTTTAAAACAAGCCCCTCGTGCTTGGTATGATCGTCTAAGCTCTTTTCTACTTGATAACGATTTTTCAAAGGGCATGGTTGACACTACTTTGTTTATTAAGTCTTTTAATGGCAAGCTTCTCTTAATACAAGTCTATGTTGATGATATTATATTTGGATCTACTGATGAATCTCTTTGTCAAGAATTCTCTAAGTGTATGCATAATAAGTTTGAGATGAGCATGATGGGAGAGCTAAAATTCTTTCTCGGACTACAAATCAAACAAACTGACAATGGGACATTCATAAATCAAGCCAAGTACACAAAAGATTTGCTAAATAAGTTTGATCTGGACAATGTCAAACCAATTGGCACTCCGATGGCAACTTCAACAAAGCTTGATATTGATGAACAAGGCAAGCCTGTCGACACACGTAAGTATCGAGGTATGATCGGTAGTTTACTTTATTTAACAGATAGTCGTCCAGATATTATGTTTAGTGTTTGCCTGTGTGCACGTTTTCAAGCTAATCCAAAGGAATCACATCTGTGCGCAGTTAAGCGTATATTTCGATACCTTAAGGGCACTTCTTCTGTTGGCTTATGGTATCCCAAAACCAAGTCCTTTGACCTTATTGGTTACTCGGATGCAGATTTTGCTGGATGCAAAGTTGATAGAAAAAGTACCAGCGGCACATGTCATTTCTTTGGCAAGGCTTTAGTCTCATGGTTTAGTAAAAAGTAAAATTCTGTAGCCCTATCAACAACAGAGGCTGAGTATATCGCCGCAGGACGTTGTTGTGCTCAGATTTTATGGATGAAATAAACCTTAGAAGACTATGATTTATTTTACACACACATTCCCATTTTCTGTGACAACACGAGCACAATTAATTTGACTAAGAATCCAGTATGTCACTCTCGTACTAAGCATATCGAGATCCGACATCATTTTCTTAGAGATCATCATCAGAATGGAGATATTGACCTTGTATACATAGACACTGAGAATCAATTAGCTGACATCTTCACAAAACCTCTAGCAGAAGATCGTTTCAATTATTTACGTCGAGAATTAGAAATTTTGGACGTCAATAATGTTAATTAATTTTGTTTTATGATTATATTTTCAATACGCAAAAACTGTGTTAGAGACAAGCCAATAAAGAGTCTGTCTGTCACCACAACTACGGTTGAAGCGAAGCGGTACTTAAGAGTTCCCCGGTGAACCTCCGCCAGCTGGGACAGTACTCCTACAGCTAATATGAGACAGTCGCTGTGTAACGATATTTAATCTATAAAATAATATTAATTATATTAATTGAAGGTTGAAATTACTAATCTTTGAATTAAATTTTTGAAATGAGTCAATGAAAAAGAAAATGGCCCAAACCAACTAACAGAACCCCCCAGGCGAATTCGGCCAGAGTTCGGACCAAATTCGGCTCGAGTTCTGTTAGTGGTATCTGGTTATATAACCAGAACCCGAGAGCCTCTTCTTCTTCATTGCTTCTATGATGATGATGAGGAGATGTGGTGATGATATATTAGCTGATTTTGAGTTTTAGTTATTGTCTACTGTACACTTGGAAATGCTCCGACATTCCAAGTTTCTTTCTTTCTAGTCTTTATGTTCATTTCTTTTGAGGACTTGTACTGGATATTTTTTGATGTCTTTTAAACATTATTTTATCTTTATGGGATGCGTCGTTTATCTTTCACATCAGTTTATTTCTTTATTTATAGCATCTTTATCTGCTTCTATATTATAAACTGCCTGTGAAATAATTTTTTGTTATATCTTGTATATTCTGAGACATTATTTTGCTATTATTTTGGTTTCTTCACTGTTTGTTTCTTATGCATTGATTGCGGGGGAGCTTTCTCTTTTGCAATTATTTGGGTAAGTGACAATGGGGGAGAAATAGGATCTAACATTTTGTTTTGAGAATAATACAGGGATTGAACAATTTTGAACAATTTTTGTGGTATCTTATCTCAAAAGATGTTATATCATTCATAGTTTGTCAATTATCAAAATGGGGGAGATTGTTGGCCCATTGGTCATATGGTCGAACGGATTTTAATAATTGATCAAACTCTGTCTCGATATATGGAGCTAGTCAGGATATCTCGGACTCTTGGACATACTCAAGAATGACTATCTACTCAGTTCAAGACCGAAGCGTTGTTTGCCTGTTCGAGTCTGTATTTCTTTGAGCAATGTATTTTTTATTTTATTTTAGTCTAGGAATACTGTGTACACCGAGTCGTACTGGCAAATAGGCTATTCCAAAATGATTTCAAAATGTTTTTAAAATGTCCTTAGTTTTGAAAAACATTCGTATTTACAAAAGCTCCAAAAAGGTTTTCAAAATTCCCCAAAAATCTATTTTGAAAAACCCTAACCTAACCCTGATAGAACTCGGCCAGAGTTCGGCCAGAGTTCGGTTAGTGGCCGTTTTGTTTTTGAATTCCTTGGAACTTGGTCCTCCTGCAGTTGCAGATTTGACTGAGATTTTCTCATCGAGTTCTGCCCGAATTCTGTCTTTGGAACTCCTATAAATAGAGAAGGATTTCAATCATTTTAACTCACTCATTCACTTTCAATCTTCTCTCTACTTAAAGCTTTCAGTCTTCCAAAGAGTTTTTTTCGAGCTTTAATTTTCAGATCCCAAGCCAGTTACAATCCTCTAGTCGATTTGCCAGTGCGGTACGGTCTAGAAGTTTCAGAGTGATTGTAATCAGAAGGCTTGATAGAAGAATACCTCTTCACAATTGAAGTTGGACGAGTTCTTCGTATCAAAGCTCGTATTGTAGAAGTTGCAAGGACTTCGTAAGAAAACTTGCGATTTTGCCAATAGTGGATTCAACTGGTAGCAAGAGTTCTACCGACTGGACTAGTCCTCAACAGAGAGAAACCAGTATACATCGCTGTCTTTGCGTTTACTTTCTTATCTCTGCCCTTACATTATTTAGTTGTAATTATTATTCTGTGATCTTGCTGCTAACATTTTTTAATTAGCATTATTCCGCTGCCAACTCTATTCACCCCCCTCTAGAGTATTCTGCTTTACGATTTCGTTCCTACACTCGTGTGGTGAGGTGTCGCCGACCTGCATGGTGATCTCCGCAATATCTGCTCGACGGATGCTGCATTCCGGGTGCAAAGGCTATCTAGCTTACGTTCGAGACATGCGACAGGATGGTACAAACGCGGGTCAGACCGACGTTGTGGCAGAATTTCCCGATGTATTCCCGGACGAGCTGCCCGGTATACCACCCGATCGAGAGATTGAGTTCACTATCGATACATTCCCTGACACTCGACCGATCTCGAAAGTCCCGTGCAGAATGGCCCCTGCAAAGCTTAAAGAACTCAAGGTGCAGTTACAAGAGTTGCTCAACAAGGGATTCATTCAACCCAGCGTCTCATCCTGGGGAGCGCCCGTGCTGTTTGTTAGGAAGAAGGATGGCTCTACGCATCTTTGTATCGACTACCGCGAGCTGAATAAAGCCACCGTCCGGAACAAACACCCCCTGCCCTGCATAGACGATCTGTTTGATCAACTTCAAGGAGCCGCGGTGTTCTCTAAAATTGATCTGTGTTCGGGTTACCATCAACTCAAGATCAAGCCGGACGATGAGTCGAAATCTACCTTTCGTACTCGATACGGCCATTACGAGTTCCTGGTAATACCGTTCGGCCTAACGAACGCCCCTGCTGCTTTCATGGATCTGATGAATCGAGTGTTCCGACCATTCCTCAACAAGTTCGTAGTAGTCTTCATCGACGACATACTCGTCTACTCGAAGAATAAGCAGCAACACACTGAGCATCTACGGACCGTGCTTCAGACCCTTCGAGAAAATCAGTTGTATACGAAGCAAAACAAATGTGAATTTTGGCTGAGTAGCGTTGCATTCCTCGGACACATCATTTCAGCTGAAGGTATTGCGGTCGACCCAAAGAAAGTTGAAGCCGTCATCGATTGGAAGCGGCCAACGTCCGTCAGCGAGATTCGAAGTTTTCTTGGCTTAGCGGAATACTATCGACGCTTCGTGAAAGACTTCGCAAAGAATGCATCGCCTCTGACTCGTCTCACCCAGAAAGGAGTCGCATTCGAATGGTCAGACAATTGTGAAGCTTCATTCCAAGAATTAAAGCAACGGCTCGTCTCGGCCCCGATACTCGCACTTCCAGAAGGGACTGAGGGTTTCCAGATATTCAGTGACGCGTCCGGTCAGGGCTTGGGGTGTGTGCTGATACAACAGAACAAGATGATATATTTTGCTTCCCGACAGCTAAAGACGTACGAAAAGAATTATCCTACGCAAAACCTGGAGTTAGCGGCAATTGTGTTCGCGTTGAAATTATGGCATCCCTATCTTTATGGCGTGGCGTGCACAATCTATACCGATCACAAGAGCCTCAAGTATCTATTCACGCAGAGGGAACTGAACTTGCGGTAAAGGCGCTGGCTTGAGCTGATCAAGGATTACGACTTGACTATCGACTACACGTCGGAAAAAGAAAATGTTGTGGCGGACGCTCTGAGTCGGAAGTACATAGCCTCGCTATCCATCGATCGTAGACTGCTACGTGACCTAGAAGAGATGGGCATCGAACTCCGAGTCCGATTCCGGAATGTGCAGTTGGCAAAGTTACAGTTAGAGCCGAGCTTGCTTGAAAAGATCAAGACCGCTCAGAAGGACGATCCGTAACTGAAGAAAATGCGAGAGCTAATCTCGACGGGTTGGACGACCGACTTTGCGAAAGACGAGACCGGCATGCTTCGATTGAGGGACAGGCTATGCATTCCGGATGATTCAGAACTTAGAAAGGAGATTTTGTCGGAGGCACACTACGCGAAGTATACCTTGCATCCCGGCAGTACGAAGATATACAAGGACCTCCGCACAAACTTCTGGTAGCACAGGATGAAAAGAGATGTGGCACTTTTCGTGTCGTAATGCATGGCCTGTCAGCAGGTGTAAGCTGAGCACCAGAGACCGGGCGGAAAGATGCAGAATCTGGCAATTCCGGAATGGAAGTGGCAGCACGTGTGCATGGATTTTATTGTTGGTCTGCCGAAGACGCCGTGGGAAAATGATGCCATCTGGGTCATCGTCGATCGATTAACCAAGTCAGCGCACTTTATTGCCATCAAAGTTACTTGGAGCCTTGATCGCCTGGCACAGATATATCTTGATGAGATAGTACGGCTGTACGGAGTTCCTGTATCCATCGTCTCCGATCGGGATTCACGGTTCATGTCGCGATTCTGGAGTAGCCTACAGTCGGCGCTGGGTACCAAGTTGCAGTTTAGTTCAGCTTACCATCCTCAGACCGACGGCCAAACGGAGCGCGTCAATCAGATTCTCGAAGACATGCTACGACTCTGCACAATTGACTTCAAATCAAGCTGGGATAATCATCTACCTCTGTCCGAATTCGCATGCAACAACAGCTATCAATCTAGCATACAAATGGCACCGTATGAAGCCTTGTATGGACGCAAGTGCCGATCACCCATTTGCTGGGACGAAGTCGGAGAGCGGCAGATTCTCGGCCCGGAACTGGTGGAACAGACCGTGCAGAAAATTTGGCTCATTCGGGAAAGACTAAAGACTGTGCAGAGTCGTCAGAAAAGCTATGCGGACGTTCATCGTCGACCCCTCGAGTTTCAAGAAGGCGATCACGTATTTCTCAAAGTATCGCCCATGCGGGGAGTTACTCGGTTCGGCGCAAAGGGGAAGTTAATTCCGAGATTCACTGGGCCGTTCGAAATACTCGAACGGGTCGCCCCAGTGGCCTATAAAATTGCCCTACCACCGGCGCTTAAAGGTGTACACAATGTCTTCCATGTCTCTCAACTGCAGAAGTACGTGCACGACCTGAGCCACGTGGTAGATTTTGGCCAGCTGGAGCTAAAGTCCGACTTATCCTACGTCGAAGAGCCAGTTCAAATCTTAGAACGCAAGGAAAGCTGCTGCGAAATCGAGCGATCCCTCTCGTCCGCGTCCTCTGGAGGAACCATTCGGTCGAAGAGTCGACGTGGGAGCTTGAATCGGAAATGAAAGAGAAATTTCCTTCGTTATTCTCGTAGAGGTAGGTTCTATCTTTAAGTTTCGAGGATGAAACTTTTTATTAGTTGGTTATGGTGTAGTGCCCCGTCCCTACATCATGCCCCGTTTTTGTCTACAGGGTGCGCGAGAAAGGAACACTGTCGCTATCGACTCGGTCGGGACCGATAGGTCGGAATCGGCCGAGTCGATCGAACGGGAATGGTTGAATTAAGATCCATTCCACGTTATGGAATGGCTTCTTCGGAACCAAGTCCCATATTCAGCCGGTTATGCCTCAAGGATTGTCTTTGAGGCTGAGTCGGAAGAGACCTCCCGTTGCTCTGGTTTTCATGTCGTACTTGATTTGGCTTTGGCTTTGGTTTTCGTGAATGCATTTTTCGTGAATGTTTTCGATAGGTTTTCATGACGCATTTTCGAGCTTCACATTCATATCGAATATCCTTGAATAATACAGTATTCTAATCAGTTGCTTATGCGATTTCAGGTGATCACGTAGGCGACGTCAGCGCAGCCAACCGGTCGCTCGCTTGAAGCAAGTCTAAGGCGAGTGGCTGACCTCCTTCGTCTCGTCCCTCTACTCCAAAACTCAATATGTGAAGTAAAATGAATGCCTGTCATAATAGTGTAGAATCAAGGAAATCGTGGCACGATTCTTCACTAGACACTTGCTATCGATCTGCCGATTTTGGAAATGGAAAACATACTTCCTTATGCAATTATACTTGGTCCATGCAAAACAATGAATGAATCGATTAACGTTTATCGCAACGATACAGCTAAATGAGTAAACCAACTAAGTTCAAAAGAAAACGGTCATTGGACAACTTGTCGACAAGGTGAAGTTTTCTCGAACGGTTGCCTAGGCCAAGGGACCGATTTGGCCTGGGAGGAACGAGTGTAGCAGTGCCAACCCTTCATCGGCACGAGTTATGTGGGCACTTTCGCACAGGGCTCGCTACCCGATGCGAAAGGGGCATCGTCTAACCCTTTGCTATAGTCCACGATGGCTTGACATTGCCAGTGGCCTTCACACTCCTTTCTACTGCTTAACAAATGCACGGGACACGAGATGAATATGATAGTTGCTTAATGTTATACAGTTTCATTGCTTGCCTCAAAATATGTTAACATGCAAATCGAGTAGGATGGTTAGAAAGATTATTGAAATAGCTAGCTATCATGTTTACGAAACTTCTTGAATCAAATGCAGAGCTTAGATTTAATTAGCCATTCGCCAGTACATGTGTTCATGCTGATCCTCGCTCTTTATAGGTCCCGCGAACCAGGAAGGACGCGCCAACTAGCTCGGCGACGTTCGTGACTTTTGAAGCTTCGGCCGTGCGTCGAAGACTTTCTCTGCGACTCTACTTTTGAAGGCTCTCGACAGTCCAAGGAAGATGACTCAGCGTCCCTCCCATCCAGGTCACTGGAGTACTTTGTTGTATATTGAGGGATGTGTGATTTATATAGAACGGCTATCTCATCGACACTCTTTTGTAATCGAGTCATGTTGTAGCCCGTGCGGCAATAAGTCTTGTATCGGAGTCTGTAAAAGATGTTCATTATCAATAAAGATCAAGTTTCCTTTACTTATTGTGTGAATCAATTTGTCTGCGTACTCTCTTAGATCTCGTGTCTCGGATTACCTTATGACTATGTCTTGTGCGATCGCAAATTAGTTTCGCACGGCATCACGTCCGGGGGATGACTATCGATTCGACGAAATCGGGGCGTGACACAAACGATCACACCTCTTCCATCAGCGAACTTCGTGTAAACACACTTGTCCGTCTCGCTGACCATGTAGCCATTTGACCTTATAACTTTGTCAAATTTCTCATGCCACATCTTGGGAGCCTGTATAAGACCGTACAAAGATTTTACCAACTTGCAGACTTTGTCTTCAAGACCCTTGACGACAAATCCCTCTGGCTGTTGCATGTATATCTCTTCGGTCCGCTCGCCATTTAGGAAAGCCGTTTTCACATCCATCTGATGTATCACCATCTTATGTATTGCTGCGAGAGCAATCAACATTCTGATGGTGGTCATCCGGGCTACTGGAGCGTACGTGTCAAAGTAGTCAATCCCCTGCTTCTGAGAAAATCCCTTGGCTACCAACCTAGCCTTGAACTTGTCAATTGTTTCGTCTGCTTTCATCTTCTTCTTGAAGATCCATTTGCATCCGTTGGGTTTTGCTCCTTCAGGAAGATCAACCAACACCCAAGTGTTATTTGAGGTGATGGAATCAATTTCATTGTCAATCGTCTCCTTCCAGAAAACCATGTCTCTGGTCTTCATCGCCTCATCATAGGTAAGCAGATCTACTTTCACATGATAGGTGACAAAGTCACTTCCGAAGTCCCTCGGCCTCCTCACACACTTATCTGACGGCTCAGCTTGCTTTGGTTCAATCGTTGTTTCAACAACAGTATCTTCTTGGACCATATCTTCATTGAAGACTTTATTTTCCTGTGCACCCTCATTGTTCTCCGGTACATCCGCAAGAACAATATTCTTGTGCCTTGCAAATTTATCTTCAAAATATTCTGCGTTGCGAGATTCAATAATATGATTTGACTTAATATCAAGAAATCTCCGAGCATCACTCTTCTCGGCATACCCCAAGAAGATCGTCTTAGTAGTCCTTGTCCCAAGCTTCTGAATCTTCAGATATGTAATCTTGACATATGCCAGACACCCCCACACTCGAATGACATTCAAGTTAGGTCTGACCTTGAACCAGAATTCCTGAGGAGTAACGTCTGAAGTTGCATGAGGCACTCTATTTAGAATAAAAGTGGCCGTCAATGCAGCTTCTCCCCAATAGCACTTAGGAAGACCCGCAGTCAACATCATTGAGTTAATCATTTCTGTTAACGTTCTGTTCTTCCTCTCTCCTACTCCATTTGATTGAGGAGTGTATGGAGCCGTAGGCTCATTGACAATTCCATGTTCTTTACAGAACGATGTGAATTCATGAGACATGTACTCCCCACCTCGATCACTTCTTATTCTTTTGAGTTGTTGTCCAGTCTGCCGCTCAGCTTCGGCTCTGAACTCTTTGAACTTCTCGAATGCTTCGTCTTTAGCCTTCAGTAAGTAGACGAACGCATACTTAGAGAAGTCATCGATGAAGGTTATGAAATACTTTATCCTGGCCTTTGTAGAGAACTGTTTGAAGTCACAAATATCGGAGTGTATCAATTCCAGAAGATCTGTACTTCGATTAATCTGAGGAAAGGGTTTCCTTGTGATCTTTGTTTGAGTACAAACTTCACATTTCTCTACCTTACCTCCATACTTGGAGATAAGTCCAAGACTAGATATTCTGTTTATTCGTTTACAATGAACATGTCCTAGCCTATTATGCCATAACTCAAAAGTATAAGAAGGAGTGATTGCATTAATTATGTTGGACTAATTTACAAGCTAAATTTTAAACATTCCTTCGGTATAAGAAGTTTTCTCGAAATATGTTCCCTTGATAGACATCACCATCTGGCCCGCATTGATGTCCATCCTGCGACCTGCATTGCAGAGTAGGCCTCCTGAGATCAGGTTCTTGGCGATAGCAGGTATGTACTTCACGCCTTAAAGTGTCAGAGACTTGCCAGAAGTCAGCTTCAACACCACCGTCCTAATTCCGAGCACTTCAGCTTGTGCCTGGTTCGCCATCATAACTACTTTAGAAGAAGGTATATAGGTGGTGAACCACTCCTTGATGGAGCAGACATGGCAGGTGGTTCCAATGTCTACCTACCAGTCAGAGTTAGTCCCTACCGCATCAACCTGCGCAATCATAGCAACAACGTCAGTGATCATAGATATCTTCCTAGGCTCTCCTTGCTCTGATTGTTTGGTCTTTGCTTTGCATTCATTCTTGAAGTGGCCCTTCTTGTCATACTTGAAACAATGCATCTGAGACTTTTCCTTCTTTTGCTTGAAGGAAGTCCCCTTCACGTTCAGATTGTTATGGTCCTTCTTCTTGCTGTGGGAAGCCGTATGCTTTTCCCTTGGTTCCTTGGTATGAACCAGATTGGCGTTAGCCAATTGCTTGGACAGTGCGTCCACCTTCAGTTGAGCCCTCATCTGGTCCTAAACATAGATTTCCTGCAAGAGATCTTCAAGGCTGATCTCAAGCTTATTTTTATGCATGTTTGCATAGAACTTACTCCACCCAGCGGGGAGCTTTGAGACAATCCTTCCAACAACAAACTTGTCGAGGAGGGGCATCGCCTCGTCTTCCAACTTTTGTCGCAGTTTTAGGAATTCCTTTACCTGCGACAGCATGGACTTCTCATCCTCAAAGAGCCATTTGTGATATTTTTCAACCACAAATATCTTGCTCCTGTTTTTGTCTTCTTCGTCCAGTTTTTCCAGAGACTCCAATATGTCTCTGGCAATAGTTCTCTTACTGTAGGATTCTGCTAGGGAATCCTCCTTAGCATTCAGGATAAGCAGCCTGCAAATGCTATTCTCCCTTCTCTACTTGGCATAAAGTTTAGTAGCCGCGGTGATTGCGGCAGCAGACCCAGTATCTGGAATAGTAGGTTCCTCTTCAAGAAGCACGTGATCAATGTCTCTGAGTTGAAGAGTGAGATAAACCTTCATCTTCTAGACTTGATAATGCTTTTCATCAAACTTTTCTAACTTATAGAAGTCAGTATTGAGGAGTGAAGCATTAATGTTTTCCATCGTAGAAATATAGCTTTGAGATTGTTAGTGCCGGAGCACAATTTTTCGATAAAAAACTGAGAAGATGAAATAATTGTAAGAATAATGTTCTAACGCAACACTTCTAGGAAGGTTGCGCAAGTATAACGAAGATCTAAGAAGACCTCGTTACAGCAGCATATGATATACGAGAATCTAAGAAGATTTCGTAATTCACAGCAGCGAAGAAGATGACAGGCGAAAGATGGAAGATGGCATGCTGGGGTGAATGATCACCGTTGCTCAAAGCTATATTCGCCTCACACGAATAGCTTCCAGGAACCAGCAAGTTCGTCGGAGAACTTTGGAACACTTCTGCTCTTCTGACTCCTCGGATCGTACATGAACTCCCGTGCAAAAGCAACGCTGGTGCAAAGCTTCTCTTCTCTCTCACAGACTCTGTTTACTTGTGTTAAGAAACACTTGTAAATTGTTTACTTATGTTAAGAAACACTTGTAAACTTTTGCAACTTTCTGAATATGATCTGTATTTTTCTAGTATGTGAGAGAGAAGAGACCTTTTATAGACCCGAGTAGCAACTGCCCGGTTAGCACAACATTCGGGACGTGGTAATAACCACTCTGAACGTGCAGTAACCGCTCAGATTATGTACATGCACGATCTGAAGCAAGTTGCGGCACTCTAGCAACCCGCGCGCCTTGTTCCTTACGCACAGAGACACTTGCGCCATACTGGCACACCTTGTGCCACACGCACAACGCGCACATTGCGCCACTTGCGCAACCTAGGCGCAACCTAGGCACAACCTGGCCTGCAACCTGGCGCAACATGTGCGCAACCTGTGCGCAAACTGCGCCAATAAAAATGCCACATTATGCCTCATGAGCCCGAGTCCGAGTCGCTAAGCCCCAACGGGGTTTAGCTCCCATGGAAATAAATTTCCCAAGAGCAAAAAGCATTAATACTTTTAATTATTGATTTAGCCTTTTTTTCTATTATAAAAATAACCCCACATGGCACACCCATGCGTACCTCCACACCACATGTGCATCTCTAAACTAGCAAAGCTAATATATAGAGATACAACTCCTTTGGCCTAGCCGATGTGGGACTAAATTTCCAATAAAAAGACCAAAAACCCAACAATATATATGTAGAAGCATGGAATTTCAGGACCAGAAATCCTATGCACCAAACATTTCATGCGCCAGGGAGCTCAGATGAAGTACTTGGCACAGCAAAGCAAAATTATAGATATTAAAAGAGGATTTTTATTTCATATAAAAGTCTATTACATGTCTAAAAAAGAGTTGTACAAAGGAGAATTTCTACAAAGAAAAGACCCTAAGTCTACAGCTAGGTGCAGCAACCACCATGCGCTCTCAAACAGGCGCATCTCGCCATGTGCTCTCAAACAGGCGCATCCCTTCAGCGGCTCAGTTATGTGCATCCCTTCAGCAGCTCAGTTATGTGCCGCCCTTCAGCGTCCCAGTCAGGTGCATCATGAAGTGTCAGCATATGCGCCATCAAATGCTTCGACTAATGAAGCATTTATTGAGCAGAACGAGGGCGGGCAATCAACCCTCTAGCTGAAGGAAGAGCTCTTCAAACCAAGGAAGAGGAGAGCACCGCAATCGACCCGCGGCTAAAGGAGCAGCTTTCAACCCAACCAGAATGGGCAACACCCACTCTAGCAGGAGGAGGAGCTCTTCCAAAGCCCAAGGAAGATGATCGAAGCACCGCAATTCCGATCTGCGGCTCTTCCAGCATAACGGAGACGAGGCTCGAGCATCCCGATCTTTGGATACAACAGGCACCTTCTGCCTGCCTCAGAAGCCCTCGACTCCGACTTTTGGATGTAACAGTCACCTTCAAGTGCATCAATGAAGACAAAGCGTCGCATCACCCTCGGGAGCATCTCGTCAACAGGATGTGCTCGGGAAAAACAAGTTCTTTTCGGGAGGACGTCAGAGAACGAGAAGCAAACTCTCTCCATGCCACTATTTATAGGTCGGGCAAATCAAATCCATACACCAAGTGGCTGGCTCTCCGAATTTCCGTGCAATGAATTTGCATTAAATGGTGATGAACTTGACGCTTCGAATTCAGCCAAGTCAAAAACGACTATTTAAAGCACTCGAAGAACGTAACAGTCGGGCCAATAAAGATGTATCATACAAACGGATGCGCCGGTCAGACCGCGCATCATACAAACGCGCCCCACAACACCAAGTGCCTCATAAGGATGCGCCCCCATGCGTCCCTATGTGCCTAGTGGAACGCCGATCGAAGCGCCCACTCAATAGCCCATCACCCGTCAAAGAACATTAAATGCTGAAGTCTGACAGAGTTGGCAGCACGTCCCCCGAGGACTGAACAGTTGACAGCTTTTTCAGAAGATGAAGCGTCACCGACGTCAGCATCATCATTACTTTCCTTCGGCGGTTACAAACCACGTGGCCGCCCAACCATTCGCATGCGCCTCCGCAGCCATGCGCCCAAATCTCTACATACGCCTCAAAAGCCATGCGCCTCAGACTTTTCTCTGATCCCTAAAGATAGAAGTCAAGTCACTACTGAAGCCTCGCATGCGCCTCAAAAGCCGTGCGCCCAGACTGGTTCGTGACTCCTAAATGTTACAAGCCAAAGTCTTCTCATACGCCCAATCTCAGGCGCATCCTATCATATCACTCTCCACCAAATCCGAGATCTTCGAGCCATGGACCTACGACACGCATCCTTTGACTTGATTCAGCCTATGAAGGGGTGCTAATCATCCAAGATCTCAGCAACTGAAAGATCCTCTCCATTGCTACGTGTCAGCTCGGCCGCAGCCCACAAAGGCAATAGGAAGGGTTCAACTCCTCAATCAGAGCACATCGCCCATGCGCCTTCATCAGCAATCACCACGTGGCATCCCCACAAATAGGCGCATCCTACATATGCGCGCATGAGCAGCCAGCCTGCAAGCTATAAATAGAGGGATCATTTCCTTCTTCCACACACACATCACACAACCACCGACATACATATACAGAGACAGACCTACGAGCACACACAGAGAGGTAGATACAGACCCTCAACATCTTCTTCCTCTCCGCAAGCTCCGGCACCCAGAAAAACTCAGACCTTCAGAGAACCGAGAACCGTCGTCAGATCGTCAACGAAGTCAATGCATTACCACTCGCTCCATCGGCACAAAGGACCCAGATAAACAACAGTGAACTCCTAGGACTACGTCTAAGTCCTACATTGTAATACTGTTCTGTTTGTAATTGAAACTTGTAATCAAAAGATTTTAATGGCAAACAAGCTGGCGACTCTGCTGGGGAGCTCTTTCTCCTCCACCGAGAAAGCTGTGTCGTAATCCGACGACGTGAAGGTGGGCTCCTCCCACAAGATGCTGGTCGTACGCCTCAATCAACAGGCGTATGGGGAGTTCATCTCTGAAGGCAGTGTGAGTCCTTCGAAGCGGCTGCCGAAGCCGAAGAAGACTCGCCAAGTCTGGGTGCGCAAGGTCGACGCCTCTGGCACCACCACCGAAGGGGTGTGCCAATGCAGCCTTTCCTTCCTGCTGACGTCCTCAGCAACCAAGATGCGTCCACCGGTGCAGCACATCTCTCGGGGAAACGTGCGGCTGACCACATTCTCCAGCCATCTCCCTCTCAGACGAGGAAGATGCATCGACGGAGCAGGGGCACAGCTAATGCCCTGCGCATCACCTCTGATGCGCCACAGAAGGTCTCTGTCTTTGACAGACTCACTCGCTGTAGTGGCGAGGAGAATTTAGACTCTGAGTACTATGCACCATAGCAGGCTGGTACGAAGAAGTCCAAGGCAGCACGGGCCATGCGCCTCAAACATGCTATACCGACAGCAAATCAGAAGCATGCGCTCACAATCAAGCGCGCTGCTGATGGTAATTTGTATAAGGTCGACTCGGGTGCTTCTGCGCCAGAAATGAGTCGACCTTCAAAGTCCTTGTCTTACTTGGGCGCATCTGTTGCGTTCGCAACCAAGTCGAGCATGGCAAACTCTGTGGTCTTGAACTCCCGCGCCTCCACTGGTTTTGCGTCTGAGGTTCGTTCAAGTCACTGTAAATGTTGTTCCCCCACTACTAAACTGAGCTCCTGTTTGGTGTTGGATCAGGGGGCGCAACATTCACTTGACCACCCCGACGCTTGGCCTTGCCATGCGCCTGATGGGGGTACGAAGGTGGCACTCTCCTCCAACGATTTGCGTTACGTGATCACTCACAAACGCCGATCAGGAGAGTCGGTTGACAAGCACAATGCGTCCCTCACAGGGCACACCTGTGCTGTAGTCACCATCAACTGCTGTTGCAAGGCAGAAGTTCCACTAAGACAGTCGATGTTTGTCACGTCCCGTTCCCGTAGGAGCAATCGTCCTCGCTAAGGCGTGATGCCGCACGGGCCTAGGTTGCGCCAGTACAAGGCCATGTCCCAGAAACGGTCAATTTGAGCTAGGCCACAGAGTCGCACAGACTATCCCCATTTGCAGCAGAAAGTAAACGAACATAAGTTAAAGCGAATTCAAACTCTTTATTGATTTTCAAGAAGTTTACAAGCGGCGCTAGGCCGATATTACAAATTGCTCAAGCTCTCTCACTCTGAAACATAAAAGGCGTGCCAAGTGGCTTACAACATGGAATGATTCATGGCGATGTTCCGATACATTATGTCCTGTATACGATGTTTCAGCTTCTTGAAACAATCCAAGGCTCCGGAGTTAGCTCCGCGCCTTAGCACGTTCGAGGAAAGATCCGTACCCGACGACGTCTCCTGCTTCCTGCAAGCAGACTGTGGGGTTATCTGTACATTATTATGCACTGGTGGGGAGGCTAGCTCGCCCACAATGCTATCATTACCAAACACGATCCATTTACTTTTGTGCACCGTCTATCATTCATTGTCTTTCTAATCTTGCCTTAGGATCAGTTTTATGGCATATTTCGTAACCTATCTCGTGTTGCCGAATTCAAGTGTTTGTATGGAAATGTATGCACAACTTACCCATACTTACCATCCGGCCTTCCCTGTCTAAAGTAAACCAAGTTAGTCAACAATTCACATGTAGTAACTTAACGTGATTCATGTAAACATTCAAAGGGCGTGTCCCCGCCTCAGGTTCTAGCACGTCGTAGGCACGTTCTCTAACTCATTTGCATAAAGTACTCTTATCATTTGGTGTGTTACATTTCAAGCATGTTCAGAGTGTTACGTTTCAAGCATGTTCAGAGTATTATATTTCAAGCATGTTCAGGATGTTACATTTCAAGCATGTTCAGGAGGCACTTCATTTAGTTAAATTAGACTACTTATTTCAATGCAAGGACTTGCACGTGGATTGCCACCAGCATAGCCCACTTAATCTACATGCACGGGTCGCTGGCATCACAAGCCATTTTGGACGTATCACTTGGGTATTCTCACCTATCGAAGCATGATGGCTGGTACACCTTGATAGTCTCTTGAAATGCCTGGCCTTACGTCTCCTTGAGTGGCCGAGCCCCCCACTCAAAGCAGCCTGTAAGCCCCATGTCTGATTCTGCCTAGGTCGGCTACGGTATTCCCTTCCATCGCCCGTGCCGCAGAATCCTTCCTCATGACGGCCACGGTATTTCCTCCCATCGCCCGTGCCGTTTGTCCACGACCATTTCGTATTGACTTGTCATTTAACTTAACGGCTGTCTTTGAGCCATAGGCTGTCTCTGAGCCATAATGCGTTATCGACCAGGTTGGCGTCCGTGCAGCGCGGGTAGCGAGCCCCGTTGCACGTGTCCGTCATACCTGTTGCTAACCATTCTTTCCTTTCTTATCTTTTATTCACTCTTTCATTTCTTTCTTTCACTTGTTCGTTCATTCATTCATTCTTCACGTATTCATTTATTCATTCATTGATTCATGCATTCACTTATTCATTCATTCATTCATTCATACATTATGCAACTCCCTGTGTGGGAGTCGCCTTGGCGATCCATCGTTCCCGAAGTCTTTCAATGTTGCTATACTCTACTCAGAATGACTATGTCGATAGTCTTCCGTTTCATTGTTGTAAACCATTCATTATTTCATTGTTGAATGCGTACGAGACTTGAACGTAAGCTTGTGCCTTAGCACGAGCGTAGAGCGCGGTGCGAGAGTTTCTATGTTCGCCGAGTTCTTTTCCATGTTCTAAACAAGCATATAAGATGGGATTATTCCCTTAGCTAGGTGCATTGAGTCATTCATTTATTAGCATACGCGGTGTTAACGCCTAACGATTCTAGTAATAGTGTCCGTATTGTTATGTGTCTAGGCTAAGCAAAGATGGGTTCATCGGAGCCACCCACCTTTGCGATGTTCGCATCGGTCGAGCGATATTTCGAGCGCGCCTTTGAAAGTCTAATTCTGGATTCATCTTGACGGGCCAATGTAAGCCTTGCATCGATTCTTCATCAGGTCGATGCCAACTCTTTGGGTCGACGGCTCGTTTGAGTCGTTGCACTTGCTGTTTGAATCGGCGTTCCGCTAGGGAGGAGCAGGTCATTACATAATACACCACTCAAAACAAGTCTCGTCCTCGAGACTTCCTGAGTGCAGGTCATCCTACCATTCCTTAACTCGTGTCATCGTGTTTCTTAGATAATTCTATCGAACGGCTCTATCATTCGATGGCATCGAACCATGCTTGGTTATCCTTTCAAGTTTTATGTCGCATGTGTTTGGTGAATTTTATTGGATGACTGTCCATTTATTTTAGACTTGATGGTACTTATTCAATTCAAGTGTTTTTTCGTCTTGGTTGCTATTTCTCCGTGTCATAGGACTGAAATGGTCGCACGAGGTGCGTTGTAATTCGTCAATACGAGGGTCGTAGGCTGAGGCAAACTCACTTTCGTTTATCTCGGTCTTCGAGATGACCCGATTCGCTTCTCAAGCGTTCTTGTCCACGAAATCAGTATGATTTCTTCTTAGCGGGGTCGACCAAGTCTAAGTAACTTTCATCCGATTCAAGACCAAGTATTGCACTATCATCGAGTATATCTTCCTATCAATGGTTCAATTCGTTATACCAACTTTTACTTGCATGATATCGATTCCATATCATTCACTTGTTTAAGGCCAATCTTGTTGTCATTCACGCACACTCCGCTTACACGTTTCTTTGATTCCGAGCCACGCTCGTCCTAGTATCATTTCTTTCTTTTAACACGATCTCAATCCCCGATACTTTCCATTCCTCAAGTCTCGTTTGGAATTCAACGTGTCACTTGGTTGGATCGTACACGCATTCCAAGCATCCCCAAAATACATGCATTCACCAAACCGTCTGATAGAGAATTCGTCATTCTCACTCGTGTCGTATTGTGCACATACTCAGACGTCCCTGAAATATATGCATGTCAGCCGAATCTCGTGAGAAGGGTTTTCTATTCTTGCATCATTCAATCCATTCATGTCAATCCTTAAGATCAATCTTTTGATTTCTACACTTGAAACATGGCGTCTCGCCTAACCGCTAGGCCATCTATTCGAGGCTAAGTCAATGTTAGGATTGGAATCATAGTTCCCCAACAATAATGCCAACAATGACCCCATTCCTAGGGTCAAACCAAAGTCGATAGTACGGGGTTTTCTACCCAAGCTCGCGTCACTCAGATTTCTAAACATCGAGCACGATCACCTATTCGCATCAATGCATTCGTTGCGCGTATTCGAATCCATTCAAATCACCAACTCTAACCAATTCATGTATTCGATCACGAGGTCGTCTAGCTTTGACAATATGTTGCGCCCCAATCTCACGCGAGTCCGATTATCTACGGTGGTTCATGAATCACCATGCAACACTCCCGCGGAATAATCATTCTCATCGGGGCGTAACTCTTGCTTGCGTCTAAACTAATTCATTCTTGATACACGGCTTGGACCTACTCAATCCTCAAGCTCAATCCTCAAGCACACCGAGTTATTCTCGAGTCCACATTCGCGTCAAACCATAAGTCAAAGCACACAAACTGCCACGCCATGCTAGTTCAATCACCCCCGCTGTATGAATCACCATATCAGCGCTCACGCGGAGTGATCGCCCTAATCGGCGCGACGTATGTGCGAGGCTGGAGTTGCGCTCGCATAAGACAAGAATGTCGACGTTGGGGTTATTGTCGAAGCAATCCAAACATTTCATTTTCATCCAAGCCGAGATCTCTATTCGATAGTCCGACCGTCATTCGTTCAACCAGAAAATCCTCGAGCCACGTCTATATTTTCCTCGACACGTTTAAATATCCTGAGTATAGCATCCGTCAGAACAATAACTTTTGTACGATCGTCATTCGTCGAGTCAGAGTACCCCCGAGTTATCGCATATTGATCTTTGATACGCCTTAATACCATTGATGATATGCGTAACATGACGATCTTCCTTTACAACCAATTTCGAATCGTGCGACTGATGCTATTGTTCGAACTGGATATACCATAATTCTATTCGATTCAATCCAAGATCAAGTTTGATCGCTATTCTTCAAGCTAGTTTCAATATCGTTCTCCAAAACTCAAGTCATATTTCATTTGACCTCATTCGAAATCATAAATGCTATCCTCTAGCTTCCTCGATCGAGACATACATCTTTATTCATCGTTCCGAGTCGTTTTCTAACTTGCGTTGCCCATTGTCAAGTTGTCCGAACGACATCTCGTTCGGGACATTCGAAGTCACGACCAACTAAGCGTGACGCGTTCTAAGGCTTTATGCGATCGCATCACTTCACCGACATACTCGTTCTATCCGTATATCCTTAGTCTCGCTCGAACAATTTCTATGACGTCCATACACCACTCAGGGTTCGAGCCACTGGACTAGTCGTCGACATTCATTCTTATTCTTCTGCGAACCTATCACATACACCACTCGGGTTCAAGTCATTATATAAATTCTCAAAAGATCATTCGATTCCCAATCGACATGTTCAATCCTGCGTTCGCCCGTTCCTCACAGTCTAAATCAATCTTCCATGCACGCCTAAGCGTGAACTCGATAGCGTTCCTATAGATATACACTCTAAGTGTAGCTTCGTTCTCGACCGAGCGGTACTTGATATCGCTCGCAACTCGATTGCACCAAAAGTTGAGGTGCGCGACACACGGCACGACTTAACCAAAAGGCCATGTGCATAGCTATTCCGTGCGGACTTTATTCGAGTTTGCACGCTCACTTATTCTCGTTCGAGTGATAATCGATCTCGCCCGCAACTCGTTTGCACCAGAAGGTCTAGGTGCGCGATACTCCGCACAACTTAGCCAAAAGGCTGCATGCATAACTATCTCGTTCAAACTATACTTTGGTCTCGTGTACTCGTTCGCCATTGTCAGCGTAAGGTTATTCAAGCACGCCTTGCGTTTGCTAACTTCTAGCATTTTTAGTTTTCTTTCGACTTAAGTTCGTCGTGGTTTAGCACAAAGGCCTTCGCCTATCGATCCCGTCCAACCGAGTACTTGTACGAGTTTTTAAAAATATTAGACTTATTGTATGGAACATCCCAAGGCACAACGAGAGATAGTGTATACTTCTTTCGTTTCAACGAGCTTTCAAAACTGAGAAAATCGAAATGAAGTCCAAGGACGTAAAGCCGTGCTCTGATACCAATCTGTCACGCCCCGCTCCCGTAGGAGCGATCGTCCTCGCTAAGGCGTGATGCCGCACAGGCCTAGGTTGCACCCGTGCAAGGCCATGTTCCAGAAACGACCGATTTGAGCTAGGCCACAGAGTCGCACAGAGTGTCCCCATTTGCAGCGGAAAGTAAACGAACACAAGTTAAAGCGAATTCAAACTCTTTATTGATTTTCAAGAAGTTTACAAGCGGCGCTAGGCCGATATTACAAATCGCTCAAGCTCTCTCACTCTGAAACATAAAAGGCGTGCCAAGTGGCTTACAACATGGAATGATTCATGGCGATGTTCCGATACATTATGTCCTGTATACGATGTTTCAGCTCCTTGCAACGCTCCAAGGCTCCAGAGTTAGCTCCGCTCCTTAGCACGTTCGAGGAAAGCTCCGCACCGACGACGTCTCCTGCTTCCTGCAAGCAGACTGTGGGGTTATCAGTACATTGTTATGCACTGGTGGGGAGGCTAGCTCATCCACAATGCTATCATTACCAAACACGATCTATTTACTTTTGTGCACCGTCTATCATTCATTGTCTTTCTAATCTTGCCTTAGGATCAGTTTCATGGCATATTTCGTAACCTATCTCGTGTTGCCGAATTCAAGTGTTTGCGTGGAAATGCATACACAACTTACCCATACTTACCGTCCGGCCTTCCCTGTCCAAAGTAAACCAAGTTAGTCAACAATTCATATGTAGTAACTTAACGTGATTCATGTAAACATTCAAAGGGCGTATCCCTGCCTCAGGTTCTAGCACGTCGTAGGCACGTTCTCTAACTCATTTGCATAAAGTACTCCTATCATTTGGTGTGTTACATTTCAAGCATGTTCAGAGTGTTACGTTCCAAGCATGTTCAGAGTGTTACATTTCAAGCATGTTCAGGATGTTATATTTCAAGCATGTTCAGGAGGCACTTTATTTAGTTAACTTAGACTACTTGTTTCAATGCAAGGACTTGCACGTGGATTGCTACCAGCATAGCCCACTTAATCTACATGCACGGGTCGCTAGCATCACAAGCCCTTTTGGACATATCACTTGGGCATTCTTACCTATCGAAGCGTGATGGTTGGTACACCTTGATAGTCTCTTGAAATGCCTGGCCTTACGTCTCCTTGAGTGGCCGAGCCCCCCACTCAAAGCATCCCGTAAGCCCCATGTCTGATTTCGCCTAGGCCGGCCACGGTATTTCCCCCATCGCCCGTGTCGCAGAATCCTTCCTCATGACGACCACGGTATTCCCCCTATCGCCCGTGCCGTTTGTCCACGACCATTTCGTATTGACTTGTCATTTAACTTAACGGCTGTCTTTGAGCCATAGGCTGTCTCTGAGCCATAATGCGTTATCGACCAGGTTGACGTCCGTGCAGCACGGGTAGCGAGCCCTGTAGCACGTGCCCGTCATACCTGTCGCTAACCATTCTTTCCTTTTTTATCTTTTATTCACTCTTTTATTTCTTTCTTTCACTTGTTCGTTTATTCATTCATTCTTCACGTATTCATTCATTCATTCATTGATTCATTCATTCACTTATTCGTTCATTCATTCATTCATTCATACATTATGCAATTCCCCGTACGGGAGTCGCCTTGGCGACCCATCGGTCCCGAAGTCTTTCAATATTGCTATACTCTACTCAAACGACTATGTCGATAGTCTTCCGTTTTATTGTTGTAAACCATTCATTGTTTCATTATTGAACGCGTAAGGGACTTGAACGTAAGCTTGTGCCTTAGCACGAGCGTAGAGCGCGGTGCGAGAGTTTCTATGTTCGCCGAGTTCTTTTTCATGTTCTAAACAAGCATACAAGATGGAATTATTCCCTTAGCTAGGTGTGTTGAGTCATTCATTTATTAGCATGCACGGTGTTGACGCCTAGAGATTCTAGCAATAGTGTCCGTATTGTTATGTGTCTCGGCTGTTTTCCATAAATAAATTCACTTTATTTATTGTGTTTCTGGGAAAATTACAACTGTAGGAATCCGATCTAGAAGACGATCGCTTTATTCCTTGGACTATGCGAAGAAGAAAAGCTCTCAAAATTTTGACAGTAAGTTAGATAACTATGTATCTGTACAATGAATGAGAAAAGAACACTATTTATAGAGTCAAAAATAACTGAAAAGATAACTGTCTTCACAACCTGTTGCCTAGTTGAAAATCACGCAGGATCTAACATACGCAAGGTTGTGAACAGTTACTTGACGTGGCCTGTAACTGTTGGACACATGGCAATCATGCATGAGTCGTGTGCAAGTTACAGGGCACGCGGGCGAGAGATCAGTGGCATGGCTGCCACGTACTCCAATTTGATGAAATCCACGCAGACTTGTTGAAGACGAAATCCACGCAGACTGGGGTCAGAAAGCTTCAAAATCTACGCAAACTTGGGGTAAGAAGCTTCAGAATCCACGCAGGCTTGGGGCAAAAAGCATCAAAATCCACGCAGACTTGGGACAGAAAGCTTAAAATCCACGCAGACGTGAGGCATGAAACTTCAGAATCCGCAACTTGGAGACAAAAAGCTCAAATCACGCAGACTTGAGAAGGAACATATAAGTTCAAAATACACGCAGACTTGAGCCAGAGGCTCAAAATATACGCAAGATTGAGGCAGAACGCCAGCTGTCTTGATTCGACGTGCTCGACTGACACAAAATCTCTGACAGTGATTGCTTTGTCAGTCGCATTAAATGACAAGAAGCTCTTTTGGTACGCCAACTTGGTGAAGGCTGAGTCTTGCTGAAGAAGATTTCAAAAGTCACGCACAGTCGCTGTGATCTCTCGAGTTCCGTGCATACGTGGCATACGAGAAGACATTCTTCGACTGTCGTGCTGTCAGTCATAATGACACTCTGACAAAATAATGAGCTGTCTCCAGCGTGATTTTTTAATATTGTCCTGATCAACTCAGCGTGACTTTGGACTTTTCCGATCAACTCAGCGTGACTTTCATTTTTAAGGCCTACAAAACCCCCTTCAAAGTTTTCGAAAGTTGAAAAGACTTCAAAATTTCGAAATACTTTGAAAATATGCAAATGAACTTATTAAATGTCATGATGACTCTTCATTTTTGAGACTGATTGATCTAATTTATGGTGGAATATGAACCGCCGGAGCTTTTATATAAACGGGGAAGAAAATTCAGCTTTGATGTTCATCTTACGTCAACATGACTCCGAAGGAAGAAGCTGAAGAAGAAGCAAGAAGTTGGGTTTCTGTGCACATGGCGACCCTACTCTCGGGGGTAAAGAACGGAGCCTTTAGTTTCGAGTTCAAAGATGACCCTAACAACTAGCCAAGAACTTCCTGAGCCACTTTGGTCTGGACGGCTCGTCTTCTTCCAATGGGCGCAGCCTCGCAGAGCAGCGTGAAACGCTCAATGTTCTGTTACATCGTATGGGAGTCACTAGTGTAGAGGAATTGGGTGTCAAGCTCAGTCGCTTCGAAAAATAGAGCGTGTCTTTTCATGCTTCTGTTTTCTATAAAAAATGTTGCACTTCTTTTCCTATGTAAGGTCATCAGTGCCTCTTTGTCTTTGCTTTGAAAAATGTGGTACAACTTCATGCTGAGAACTAGTTTTACTCCGAACAGCGTGCACTAATGAAGAGCAGCGGCACTTTGAATGTTTCAAATATTGTGCTATTTTCCAAAGTATACGTGACACTCATTCCGTAGTTATGAGCGCTTTTTACTCGGATCTTTCCAAAAATAGGCTTGTACTTGACCCTATTTAAACAGATAGGTGAGTTTCACACATACTCATTCCTCTATTCTTCTTCTTCTAAGAATGACCTTTTTGCAAGATTCCATTCTCAACAGGAAAGCAATGCTTTTTGATGTTGCATTTTTGTGCACTATGTCATCAGACATTGGTTTGCCAATCTTTAGCGCCAAACCATTTGATCTTGATGGTGAGTCCAACATAGTGCATACCACTTTTCACTGTTGAAAATAAGCTTTTGTTTCTGACTGAACAGGGTGCACCTGTCTTTGTTTGGCCAGTGCACGCCTAATGATAATGGCATTTCTGTTGATTAATTTTTTTTCTTTGCTGTTTTCTGTAGGAGTTCGACTGAAAATTTTCTTCAGAACTGGCATTGGTGATTTGGATGTGGAAATATTCTTCTGACACCTACATCAGGGAGCTCATACGCTTTTGACGCGTAAATCAGCAACTCAGAACTCTTCGTGGGATAGAAGGGTCTTCCTCCAATGGTAGGAAGAGCCTTTATACACGGAGAGTTGGACGGTGGAGTCAACTCTACCCCGAGAAATCGGGTAGTAGAGTTCCTTTCACGCAGAACTAGGAATTGTATCCCAATGTTGGATACATTCCTATTCTTTGAGAGGTCGCTCCCAATCCACCAGTTGTATTGGCAGCAACACGTCTTCGGCTGCCATACTCTGGGTTCTCCTTTCTGAGAGAGAAGACCAGAGTTTGATTCCTGCTGGACAATCAGGAATTGCACCAACAACGAACCCGCCAGAGAAGATCAAAAGAAGAAATGGATCTCCATTAGATTATTGGTGTACATGGAATGAAAATCCAAAATTGTAATAGATTTCCATTATGATTTGTAAGAAAGTCTAAGAAAATGTAATAGACTTTTTATGATGAATGAGAGTGGAAATGATAATTCTTCTATGCTCAATGATTTGTATTTGAATGAATGGACATGATAAACTTTTCTGATTTAGAGTACATAATACTATCAGAGGTAATATGGACGTGATAATATGTAGGAACTCAAGAAGAAAAGTTGATTTTATGCAGAGGTCAAGAATAGAAAATAACAAATGAGCAGGTAGATTCAGCATTTATCCAGAGGTTATGAAAACGTGAAAATAACGAATCCCCATAATAGAAGATTATGAACGGACGAATCGTCAGATGAATGTAATAAATGAACGAATGAACCGTCGGATGAATATAAATGAACGGATGAACCGTCAAGCATTAATGAATGTGTGAACCGTCGGATGAATGTGACGCTTCATTATTTGAAGAACTTCTGCCTATAATATAGCAGAATTCTGACAAGAACGAACACTTCCATTCTTCAACATAAAAATGTCATCTGAAGAAGCATCCAAGAAAGCTGGAATCGCCCTGAAGGTTCAGAAAGGCTGAAGAACACCCTGCTGATCTAGTTCAGCCGAAGGAAGTAGAAGCAGGCAAAGGTTCGTCTGCACCCAAGCCACCAAGGGACATTCTGGACTTCCTGCTCGAACCAGGAAGGACTGAAGAAGAAGAAGCCATGAGGATGGCCGCTTGCAAGTTCCTCGTGGGTTCCAGCAAGGAGGTTCTCGGCTCTTTTGCTGACCGCATTTTGAGAAGGACGGCAGTGGCCCGCGTCCAAATGTAGAGAAGGATGATAGTGATCTTCCTTAATATCATGTACTATGATTCATGATTAAAATAAAATAAAATTTTATTTATAAACATGAACTTGTCTGATGATTACAAATATTTATACATAATACTTTTTAAGGAATTTGCCATTAATAGGCATCATAACTTTTCGACCATCCAGTTCTGAGAGTTGATAAGCTCCATTTGAGAAAACTCTGCTTACGACATAGGGACCTTCCCACTTTGCGTCGAATTTGCCTTTGCTCATATGAGTCATAGTCATAGGACGTCTGACTGTTAGAACAAGTTCTCCTTTTTGATACGCTCGAACTCTGACTTTCTTATTAAAAGATCTTGAGATTCTAGCTTGATAGAATTCGATATTCTGTTGAGCAGATAATCGCTTCTCATCCAGAGCTTCTAATTCTGAAGTCGAAGACGATCATTATTCTCGGCGGTGAGTTCATTAGCGATTGCTATCCTTAAAGAAGGAATTTGAATCTCTAATGGAAGAACAGCTTCACAACCATACACCAGAGAGAAAGGTGTACATTTAGTAGCATTACGAACTGTAGTACGGTAAGCCCACAAACATTCACCGAGCTTCTCACTCCAATTACGTTTGTTAGTAGAGACAAACTTCTTTAGAGTTTGATGATGGTCTTGTTGAAAGCTTCTGCTAATCCATTAGCCGCTGGATTATATGCAGTAGAAGCCACATTGTTGATCCGGTGATCGTCACAGAATCGAGTAAATTTCTGGCTGACGAACTGTGGTTTATCATAATAATGTGTCGAGGAACACCAAATCTGTAGATGACGGTGTTTGATAAAGCTGATGACATTGGACGTCTTGATTTCAGATAAAGGAATGGCTTCGGCCCATTTGGAGAAATAATCGGTTATTGCGAGAATAAATGAGACCTTTTGATGACGGCGGATTGATCGGACCAATAATGTCCATGCCCAAGCTTCGAAGGGCCATGATGCTGCCATCGGATGTAGAAATTCTGAGGGTTGATGAATAAAATCTGCATGGATTTGACAAGCTTTACACTTCTTTGCATATTCGATGGCATCTGATACCATAGTGGGCCAATAATAACCCATACGTCGAATACGGTCCTGAAGTTTTGGTCCAGGTTGATGTGCTCCACAAATTCATCATGTGCTTCACGCGATGATTTGTTGAGCCTCATCGCCGGCGACACATCGAAGAAGTAGACCATCATAAGCTCGACGATATAAGTTTTTGTAGTATGATTGTAATAGAATCTGAGTGAGCGTCGTCTGATAGATGCTGCCTTACTCGGATTATCTGGAAGAATTATACAATACGAAGTCTAAGAAAGGAAGTCTCCAATCTTTATCGTATTCTGAGTCTCAGCTGTTACTGAAGATGAATTCCATGCTAGAATCAGATGAAATGATAAAGATTTACGACTAAATCCAAATCCTCTTGTTGCGTTGACATCATGTGATGTTGATTCTTCAATGTCAACTGGAAGTCCTAGAGTCAGTTATTTTCGAGATGAAATAATTCTCGATTGCGGACAATCATCTGTTGTCGTCTAATCGGAATAGCTAACACCGCCGCAAGATTAGCAAGAGCATCAGCTTCTGTGTTACAAGCTCGCCTAACATGTTCAATGAAGAACTCTTCAAATGAAGAAGCCATAGATATAGCCGATCTATGATAAGGAACCAGATCTTGATGGCGAACTTCATAAGTGCCCCTTATCTGATTGACAATGAGTTTAGAGTCTCCGTACACCTCAAATGTTGAATATTAGATGTTTAGCGAGTTGAAGACCAATGAGTAATGCATTGTACTAGATTGTTTGAACATGGTTGATCGAGATAAGCTCGTTGGATAGCAAGACCTTCTGGCGACACAAGAACAATTCCAACTCCAGCGACAATATCACCATTAGGACCTATTCTTGAAGCTCCATCAAAGAATAGACGCCAAGTAGGATCTTCTTCAGCAATTTGGTTTGAATCTAGGACTTCATCTGGGATTTCATCATAGAGTTTTGAATTTTCTGGAATTGAATGAGCAGCCAGAAAATCAGCTAAAGCTTGTCCTTTGACTGACTTCTGAGGAATATAGTGCATATCATACTGAGCCAATCGAGAATTCAAAACACTGGGTTTTTCATCATGACCCGTATAGGATTGATCCTGGAGATGACATGAATGGTCTGGCCAATGATATAATGTCGTGTTTTGAACAGCGAACATCAAGGCTAGACATTCTTTTTCGACCGGTGAATATCGAGGTTCAGCTCCGGTCATAGTACGACTGAGATAGTAAATGGCTTGTTCATGACCATTTTTATTCTTTTGACGAGTAATGCACCCAATGAATGACTCATTGCTCGGGTATATAGGAGGAACGGTATTCCTGAGACGGGAGGTACCAATACTGGAGGGCTCATCAGATACTGTTTTATATCATCGAATGCTTTTGACATTCATCATTCCAGACAAAGAAACACCTTTCTCATGAGTTTATTGAATGGTCTGCAGCGTCCTGAAAGATTAGAGATGAATCTCCTGATATAAGCGATCCTTCCTTGAAATCCTCGTAGCTCTTTTAAGGTGCGTGGAGGACGCATCTCTTGGATGGCTTTGATCTTCTCGGATCCACGTGTATACCTTTAGAGGTAATGACGAAGCCGAGAAATTTACCACTAGAGACGCCTAAAAGGACTTAGTAGGGTTCATCTTTAATTGATGCTTACGCATTAGATCAAATATAGTCTTCAAATCTTGGATATGATCCTCCTTTTGTCGACTTTTGACTGCAATATCATCAACATAGCATTCGACTTTTTCGCAAATGTTGCGGAATATAGTGCTCATGGCTCGTTGATAAGTTGCTCCAGCATTCTTGAGACCGAATGGCATAACTGTATAACAGTATGTACCGATCGGCGTTCTGAAAGAAGTGTGCTTCTCATCATCTGGAAATTTTAATCTGATTGTACCCAGAATACCCGTCATGAATGACATCCGTTCAAACCCACAGGTATTATCGATCATGACATCAGTGATTGGTAGAGGGAATTCGTCTTTAGGACATGCCGCATTGAGATGCGGAAGTCTATGCAACTCTGATCTTGCCAGTTTTTAAGAACAGGAACTATGTTAGCCACCCAATCGGGATGTTGTTCCTCTCTAATAAACCCAGAGGCCATGAGTTTATTGACTTCAGCTTCAATTGCATCCATAATGTCTGGACGAAATCGTCGCTGTTGTTGTTTGACGGTTTAGCATTCGGCAAGATATTGAGCTTGTGAGTTGCGATTTGTGGATCAAGTCCTGGCATATCTTCATAACTCCAAGCGAAGACATCAATGTAGTCACGAATGAGTTTGATCATGTCTTGCTTATCAGTTTCTGAAAGACTTTCACTGATGAATATTGGTTTGGGAGATCCCTCTTCACCAACATCTATTTGAACAAGTTTGTCTTCAGTCGGAGGTTCTTTTGCTCAAATCGGAACTCCCATTGATTATCTAACCTTTGGGCCCATTGTTCTGATTCAGGTGAGATTTCAAACTCATCTTCGTCTTCATCACTTTCTTCAGAACGGTCAATGGAGACCATGTTGGAAGAATGTTGCAGTAGAAATCACCGATACTCGTATCGGAATCCCAAGAGGTAGTACTAGAAGAATCAGATCTCTTATCTTCGTCAGATTCGGGATCTTCATGAACAATATTGATAAAAGGATAGGAGCAGTATAGCCCAATCCGTATTTCGTTCTCCCATATTTCAGAGGAGGAATCGAACAGGCATTTTTCTTCCTTTTCCACTGTTGAGGCCAGTTCTGAAGTCATAGCCCATATTTTTAATGATGTCTTTAGATTGCTGACTATAAGACGTAGTTGTAATCTTCCAGTATCATCGTTTTTGTCATCATCTTCAGTTAGAAGGATTTGGGGCCCTTTGTAAAGAATATTGGAATGTCTCCTGGCTTTCTGCTGGGAACTAGAAAGTATGAAGATTGTACTGATTCTAAGGATACATCTGTATGAACAGTCTGTACAACACCTATGGTTATTGTGCTCAAGTCATCTAACAAATGTAAATAACTATGAACATAATTACACACATCAATATACTGCAAAGATGGAGACTTTTATTAAATTAAAAGCAGCAGTATTTACATTGGGAGAAGGCTGAGTAGAGATTTAGCCAAATCAATGACTAAAGGGGAGAAGAAGAACAAGAAGAAGTTTGTTTCGATTAAGATCGATAACAAATGGCTCAGAAGAGTGAGCTCCCTTGAAGTCTGAGATGGAAGAGTAGTCCGCCCTCCAACTGGGATTACCAGAGTATCCTGTTTACATGTGAAGATACAGGAATAGCACGCCCACTGACAGGAATGATCAGTGTATCTTGAGTAGACGACTGAGGTAATGGAGAAATCCGTCCACTCACTGGAATGATGAAAGAACCTTCTCGGAGGGTTTGGGAGATTGTTGCTGAGTAGTTCGACCTTTAACAGGGATTATTAAAGTCTCACTTTGTGAATCCTCTTTCTCCATAGCTTGTATCACCCTTGTATACTTCTTTATACATCCAGGAATCATTGAAATAGCTTCAACCCCATGGAAGGGATTTATATCAGCAACTTCCTTTTGTACTCTTCTATTGCTGTCAATGTATTTAAAACACTGATGAAGAGTAGAAGGCACCACATTATTTTCATGAAGAAAGGGCCTCCCCAGAAGAAGATTGTAAGATCCCACGATCTCGATCACATAGAAAGTGACTTTGGATCTGAAATGCCTATCTGAAGTTTCAGATGAATCTTCCCCAAAGGCTCGCTTCGGCTTTGATTGAATCAGGATAGTAGTAACTGTCTTGGAAAGCTTGTGAAGAGGGATTTTTAGTTCATCCAACAACTCTTTGGCATTATGCTTATAGCAGACCCTGGATCAATGAGGATACGATCTATCTTCATCGTATCGATATAACCGGTGTAATAGAGAGGCCGATCATGTCGATTATCCTTCAGTAGCATGTCATCTTGTGTAAAGGTGATATTTGGGATAATCTCCAATACACTGTTGCAATGTAAGCAAGTGGCAGGTTCTGCATCTGGCTTCTTTAACTGTGCAAGACAAGAGTCAGCCTGAAGAGTGCTTCACTTAACGTCTCTCGAGTCTCTTTGGAGAGACGTAGAAGTTCAAAGAGTGACATTCTAGCTGGAGTATTAGCAAGTTGAGCTAAAATGTCGAAGTTATAAGGCTTCTGAAGTCCAAGAGGAGAGGACTTCTTGATTGGTTTATCAAACCGAGCCTGTTGTTTGCCTTTCTCAAGAGCTGGGCTTGGAAGGAGCAGGTTCAACCGGTGCAGTTGAAGGAATATGTGCAGTGGATGATTCTCTTCAGGAGAAACATTAGAGCATCTTTGTCAGCAGGAGGGATATCAGGAGTATCCTCAATTCTTGGAATAATCCTTTAAATAAGATTTCCCTGTTCGAGTAGCACCAGCAAGTGCTTCTTCTTTGTCTTTTGGCTCTGTGTCAGAAGTAGACCCAAGAGAAGTCATATGACATGACTTAATTTTCCAGTCTTCTTGGACTTTCGGGAAGTAGTCTTTTGAAGAGGAGGAGATTCAAAATCTGCCACTAGATCAGGATGAATCCACATGATTTCTCCTGTTTCCATAGTAATTGGCACCAATCCTTCAGATTGTGGAGGAGAATATTCACTATATCAAGAGTCACCTTGAAGAGGAATGATCCCGCTTTCAAGGAGCTGAGGAGGAAAATCTCTCGAATTGTATAGAGACGACATTGGTGCTGACGTCTTCTCTTTTGGAGTAAGGAGATAGCTCCAGATTTAATCATTTCTTGGATCTTTCCTTTCAGTACATAACATGTACGAATTGTATGACCCAGCATTCTGTGGTATGGACAGTATTTAGGATGATCGTCTTCCCAGCTTCATCAGGTTTCTTGATTTCAGGTAATTGTATTTTATTACCTTTCAACAGACATCAAAGATACCAAGGACATCGTGTCATCAAAAGAGTATTCTTCTTTAGGGCGAGGTGCTCTTGGTTGTTGATTGTAGAGGTAGGAGAAGTTTGAACATTTGATGCATCTTTGCTCTGAAGATTAACTTCAAGGGTTTTTTTCCCTTGCGAGCATTGGATTTAGCATTATTGTTACTACCTTGACCTGTTTCTTTGGGAGTATCTGCACTCCTAAACCTTTGAAGGTTTCAGCACTAATTTCTGCGGCCTTGGCACTAACTATGAAGGAAGGCCATCTTGAAATTGAGTAGATCCTGTCCACATGCTAATGATGGGCAATAGATTTGATTTGCATGTGTCGATGGTGACAGCATCAGGAGTTCCAAGAGGCATCTTCAAGCTTCTCTTCGAAACCGTTCAATAAAATCCTCTGTAGTTTCATTATTTTTCTGCTTGATTCTAATAAGAGCAGACATAGTCATGTCATGAGCCCTTCATAGAACCGTTCAAGAAACATTGTTTGAAACCGGCAAATGAGGTAATGCACCCATCAGGGAGACTTCTATACCATTCATAAGCCGTTCCCTTGAGACATCCAACAAACACCCGAGTAAGGAGGGCGTCGCTTGGTTGCAGTTGGTCAGTCATCACTTCAAAGTGATTAATAAACTGACTTGGAGAAGTGGTTCCATCATAGAAGGAAATAGTAGGAGGCTTGTATTTAGGAGGATACGATACTTGCTTCCATTCTATCGGATAAGGTTGCTTGATGCCTAACCTTTGTAAACCATCTTTCGTTTGAATGCCTCAAATTGAGTTTTGAGATTCTTCAATTCTTCAGAGACAACTCCGAAAGATTGGAGTTGTAGCTTGTAGAGAATAGTTGGGAGGAGGAACAGCATTATAAGCACTACCCCCATCTCCAGAGAGACTAGGATTTGGTTGAGCTGGTCCAGGAGTATTGATTGTACTGCTGGAGGAACTTGTACTGGACTTACAACAGTGTCAATTGGTATGGCATCTGGTACAGTCTGTCGATTTTGCATCTGTGTTGCCATGAGTTCATACATCGACTTCATAGTATCAGCCATAGACTTCATTTACGGTTCCAAAGAAGCAATTCTTTGTTCTTGAGGAGTCAAGGAAGAAGAAGGTTCATCAGTATTCCCATCAACCATATAGTCATGACTGTACGAGGGATTATTGATGAACTGGTGGATGTCGTTTGTTCTGAATCATTGCTTTGTGCATCAAAGTCAATTATAGGAGAACTACCCCCAGTAGGAAGAGGTAGGAATTAGATTCTCCAGGAATTCAGAATCATCTTCAGAGATCAAAGTTCTTTGACTAGAGGCCAGGACTTTGCTCTGTGCCTCTGTATACTCCATCTGGACTATCATCTCTACCTCCAGTATCCGAGAGGTCATGTTGACAGAAGCAAACAAAGGCTCATCTTCATCAGGCATAGGTTCACACTGAATCCGATTGAAGACAGATTATCGTTTTGTTTGACATCTGCATTGCATTGTGACTCTCGGCTGGAAGTCACATTCATGATCAACATAGTCCTGAACCATTGATTGACATCTGCATTGAATTATGACTCTTGGCTGGAAGTCACATTCAGCATGATCCATTGTCATAGAATTATTCCTTCTCTTCTGTTGAAGGTGTTCTCGTAAATCTGTCTGTGATAACTGAGGTACATCAGAGAACAATCTTTGTGTATTTTTAGGAATATATTTCTGGTTCTTGGATTTTGATGGCTCTTGATTATATAGGGAGTGATTAATATGAGCCACATAATTTCTAGCATACTCTGCATCCGGATCTTTATTTTCATTTTCGATTGGTGTGGTTTCTTAACACCAGAAGTGCTTTCCAAACGTGTTTAATTAAGTTTGCTCTTAGATCAGTTGAAAGTAACACATTGGTTTTTGAAACTTGGAGTTTTCCTTCCATTGATCTGGATATTTGCAGAGAAGGAAGAGTTGAACCACCCCCTTGATTAGGAGTTGGTAACAGACCTTTTCTAGACAAATTCTGTTCCCAATTCGAAGAAGTCGTAGAAGAAGACATTAAGGAATGTTTCTTCTTAGACTTATTCAAGTTTTGAGACATAGAATGTCCAGAAGGAAGAGTAGTCAAAAGACCATCTCCTTTTCTTTGACTAACAAAATTGTCAGTCAAAGCTGTTCCTGAAGTAAAGACTACAGGAGCAGAAAAAACAACTAAAGAGTTATATCTTTTCGAAGGGACTTTGTGTGGAAGACCACCCCCAGTTCTAGTAGAACTTGGCAAAGAAGAAGAGATAGCTAAAGAGCTATTCTTCTTAGATGAAATACATGCTGAAACAGGCTTGGTTAAAGAACCAGTGCTGTTAGCATGACTTTTGATTTTAGAATTACATGCTGGAACAGATTTGGCTAAGGAACCAGTACTGTCAGCGTGATTTTTGACTTTGGAAATACACGCTGGAACAGATTTGACTAAGGAGCCAGTACTGTCAGCGTGACTTTTGAATGTGAGACTGCACACTGGAACAGATTTGACTAAAGAGCCAGCACTGTCAGCGTGACTTTTGACTTTGAGATTGCACGCTAGAATAGGTTTGGCTAAAGAGCCAGTACTGTCAGCGTGACTTCTGACTGCTGTCCTCTTTGAGCGTACCAGAGTGTACGTGCTTGCAGTAGAGTCTTTGCCAGTGTTAGGAGTAGACACTATGGCAGAGAGTCCACCATTGACTGCCAACTGATTCTTAGGGACATAGACAGAGCGTCCCTTCGACTTGGCAGTGGTGATGGAGGCTGAAGTGGGCTTGCCACCCTTAGCCCGCTGCATTTCTTCGTAGGCGAGTTGATCGAATTGGATCGATATCACCTTCTTTGTCGAGCCGACTGACGAAGTGTCGCATTGAGTTGTTGCCATCTCAGAAGAGGAGATGGTTTTCCCCAGCAGAGTCGCCAATTTGTTTTCCATAAATAAATTCACTTTATTTATTGTGTTTCTGGGAAAATTACAACTGTAGAAATCCGATCTAGAAGACGATCGCTTTATCCCTTGGACTATGCGAAGAAGAAAAGCTCTCAAAATTTTGACAGTAAGTTAGATAACTATGTATCTGTACAATGAATGAGAAAAAGAACTCTATTTATAGAGTCAAAATAACTGAAAAGATAACTGTCTTCACAACCTGTGCCTAGTTAAAAATCACGCAGGATCTAACATACGCAAGGTTGTGAGCAGTTACTAGACGTGGCCTGTAACTGTTGGACACATGGCAATCATGCATGAGTCGTGTGCAAGTTACAGGGCACGCGGGCGAGAGATCAGTGGCATGGCTGCCACATACTCCAATTTGATGAAATCCACGCAGACTTGTTGAAGACGAAATCCACGCAGACTGGGGTCAGAAAGCTTCAAATCTACGCAAACTTGGGGTAAGAAGCTTCAGAATCCACGCAGGCTTGGGGCAAAAAGCTTCAAAATCCACGCAGACTTGGGGCAGAAAGCTTCAAAATCCACGCAGACGTGAGGCATGAAACTTCAGAATCCACGCAAACTTGAGACAAAAAGCTCAAAATACACGCAGACTTGAGGAAGGAACATATAAGTTCAAAATACACGCAGACTTAAGCCAGAAGGCTCAAAATATATGCAAGATTGAGGCAGAACTGCCAGCTGTCTTGATTCGACGTGCCTCGACTGACACAAAATCTCTGACAGTGATTGCTTTGTCAGTCGTATTAAATGACAAGAAGCTCTTTTGGTACGCCAACTTGGTGAAGGCTGAGTCTTGCTGAAGAAGATTTCAAAAGCACGCAACAGTCGGCTGTGATCTCTCGAGTTCCGTGCATACGTGGCATACGAGAAGACATTCTTCGACTGTCGTCCTGTCAGTCATAATGACACTCTGACAAAATGATGAGCTGTCTCCCAGCGTAATTTTTTTAATATTGTCCTGATCAACTCAGCGTGACTTTCGGACCCAGTTCCGATCAACTCAGCGTGACTTTCATTTTTAAGGCCTACATAGGCTAAGCAAAGACGGGTTCATCGGAGCCACCCACCTTAGTGATGTTCGCATCGGCCGAGTGATACTCCGAGTGCACCTTTGAAAGTCTAAGTCTGGATTCATCTTGACAGGCCAATGTAAGCCTTGCATCGATTCTTTATCTGGTCGATGCCAACTCTTCGGGTCGACGGCTCGTTTGAGTCGTTGTACTTGCCGTTTGAATCGATGTTCCGCTAGGACGGAGCGGGTCATTACAGTGTTCCAGCGACTGTAATCATCAACACCCCTCCGACGTCGCCTCGGGAAGAAGGTGTCAATAAAAGAGGAGCCAGAACTAAAGGTTGCTTCATGCAACGTAATCTCTAACTCCTCGTCAGTCCGAAAGGCGACTGGCAATTCTTCGTCCTCGTCCAAGAGCCAGCCGAGGAAAACCAAGACAACTGTCCCGTCCTCCGGAGTGTTTGAAGGCATTCGGGAGAGAAAGAAGATCTTGGAGGAAGCTGGGGGTAGTCAAGCCCTTGTTGATCCTCCTTCTGAAGACGAAGATGTCCTCCGGAGCACATCTGGGGTGGATCTTCATCTTGGAGACGAAGTCAGCCTCCCGGACATAGCTGGGGGTGGTCTGGCCCCTGTGGACCCGCGTCTCAAAGACGAAGAAGTCCTCCAAGACAGAACTGGGGGTAATCAGGCCCTTGTGGATGCTCCTGAAGTCGAGGATGTCCTCCAGAATGTAGCTGGAGGTAGCCAAGACGAGGCTCCAGGAGAAGTTTCTCTTCTACAAGAGAGCGAGGCCGAGAGCGAAGCCTCAACTGATCCATCCGACTCCAGCTGTGTCAGGACAGTATACATGACTGGGGTGGATGCCGAGCCTGATGCGCCGCCTGCAGATCTTGTCCAGCGCATGGATACCTTGGAGGGAGGACTCAAAACCCTCTCTGCCTCCATGCAAATACTGACTCAAGTAGTGTTTGAAATACGGTCCGCTTTGGCCAGAGCGCCTTCTACCGGTCCTGACCCGGGGGCCAATAGAGAATCAAGTGTACCTCTTCAACGGGTATCCTTGGATACAGATCGCCGCGAAGTACCACGGACATCGGAGCCCTCAAATGCTCAACTCCAGGCGGTACCACCTTCCCCGACTCCCAGCTCCACGGAGGACGTGGTCGAGATGATCAGAGACTTGCGCGAGCGCTTTGAGTCCAAGAACAGACAAGAGGAGCGCCAAAAGATGGGGATCCCCCAACCATATCCCCTCGAATGGAACAAAATGGTTTATCCTCCTAAGTATAAGCCACAAACATTGACGCCATACGACGGGAAGGACTCTCCACGTCGTTATCTGACGTACTTCCAGTCTCAAACGGGACATCTTCCGAAGGAGGATGCACTACTCACCAGCATATTTGTCGGGGCACTGAAAGGAGTGGCGTACGACTGGTACTGCAGTCTCCGAGATAACTCCATATCTTCCTTCGACGACTTGACGCGTCTCTTCCTCGACCGTTTCTACGACGACGGGAAGGATATGACAATGGCGTCCCTCATAGAGATACGCCAGATGGAGAATGAAACAGTTCGAGTATTCATCGAACGCCTCCGACAAGCCTACTTCAGACTGCCCTCGGGCATGCCAGAACATGTACTTCTCTCCTCCTGCAGCATGAACATGCTGCCTGCAGTCAAACTCTGGCTCAACTCTACTCCTCCTTCCGACTGGAGTTCCTTGATCATCGAAGCAGAAGAAGCAGAAAAGAATGTGTCCAATGCTCGCCTTCTGGGAGTTAGTTTCCCTGCCTTTGAGGACAAAGGGAAGCGGCCTGCTACCAACAACCCCGAATGAGAGACGAAGGGGAAACAGGCGTTGACTGTCAATGCCTCTAAAGGTGCATCAGCACCTACTTAGAAGCCTCCACTTGCACCAAGGCCAAAGAAGGTTTATTCTTTCAACGATGAAGACACCCTGCAACTCTTTGAGATACTGAAGCAGGGAGACAAGATCAAATTGTCGGACCCGAAGCGTCCCGACGAGGTTAGGAAAGTGGATAATCCGAGGTACTGTCACTACCATCGGTTTGTCGGACATCCAACTAAGGAATGCTACGTCCTCAAAAACTACATCCAGCACATAATCAATGTGGATGTTATCTCCGTCGACTACGAGGAGAAAATGGGCTCGGCCAACCTGGTGTCACTCCAATTTGGCACCTTGCCGCCAACCACAACACAAGATGGCGTCGTCCCCATCCCTAAGGCGACAAAGGAGGTGGTTAACTTACCACCTACTCGTGACAACCCAAGTGGACTCCTCCCACTCACCACATCCCGGGAAGAGGTCTTGTGGGTTCACCCTGATCTCGTCTCCGAGGTTACTCAACCGGAGGTACGCTCTACCTCCAAAACTAAGGGCAGAAAGATCAAGTCTTGTCGTATGGTCTCTTCCTCTGCGGAAGAGGCACTTCCTGTACAGACGCGTTCACATTAGAACGCCCAACCCGACGAAGCTGCCGTCGAGATGGTGCCTCCTTGCACCGTTCTTGCTGCCCAGGAAGAGGGCCCATCTAAGCCCCCAGCAGCCAATAAGCAGAAGCATGTAGAGGCCCATTTCGACAAGCCTCTACGAAAGGAGAATGCTTCGGGGCTAGCCAAGCCCCACAACTTCGACATACTGGCACAACTTGCCAGTACTCCTACCCGCCTATCTCTGTTTGAGCTCCTTCGTCTTTCCAAGGACACTCGTGAAGCTCTCTGTGAAGCCCTGAAGGATGCTGAGTCCTTCTTCAGTCAGGTCAAGCAGCCTGAGGATACTTCGGCTACATGTGCGCACTGTTATTATGCGAATGAAGTTATCCCCAACATAACCTTCACCCAACAAGATATGCTGCTCAAGCACAACCGACACAACAGGTCGCTGTATTATACAGGGTATATCGGTTCCGTCAAGGTGAAGCGGATTCAGATCGATCCAGGGTCTTCCCTCAGCATCATCCCAAAGACGCTGCTCTCAACACTGGGGATCCCAATGTACCGTCTGGCACCTTCCAACACAACAATTAGCGGCTTCGATGTTAGCAAAAGCGAGTCGCTGGGCAAAATACGGCTAAAGTGCATATCGCTAACCTCAGAACCGAGGTGACTTGCTATGTCGTGGACGCTGACGTCAACTATAACCTCCTACTGGGTCGTCCGTGGCTGCATGAGTACATGGTGGTGCCATCTACACTCCACCAATGTATGAAGTACGTGTCCACCAATGACATCATCCGGACGGAGTTCGCGGACATTAACCCTTTCAAGGGGGTCAAAGCCTACTTTACTGATGCTACCCTATACAAGTCACCCGACGAGGAGGAAGCCAATGATGCTGACGATGAAGCAGAAACGACAGCAGAGCCCGACATGGAGCCAGAGATGATTCTCGACGCTCCTTTAAAAATTCGACTCAAAGGGAAGCCGCCTCAGACGTTGCCTCCCATGAACATTAAGCTACCTGAAAAAGCACCAACTGTTCTAGGTCGAACACCCACTGAAGCTCCCTTGAAGATACGGCTCAAGGGAAAGCCGCCTCAAACATCGGCTCCCCTGGTGGCAAAACTACAGGGGAAGGCACCAGCCACTGAAGGCGCAGTTGAGGCACCTCTGAAGGTGTGTCTTAAAGGCAAGCCTCCGCAATCATCCGTATCATCCAAACTGCAAGAGAAGGCCCATACAGCCCTCTCGGACCCCAAGGTCAGAGCCGCGATGGACTCTCCCGAACCGGCTCCGGTGCTCACAGATAAAGAGTTAGGGGAATATATATCTGCTGATATAGATGTACCCTCTCTGGACAATGTAATCCCGCTGGATAAAATCTCGTGTTTTATCAATAATAGAGTGTCTTTTAATTATTCGAGTCTTCCACATTGGAATGCCATGTATACATTAGATAACGCTCTACGGTCGTTGCAAACACAAATAACGACCGTCCATCATGTAAATCGAGTTGTCCCGTCCGAATGGGTCTGTTTTGTAGTCCCACCGCGTAATCGAGATAAAGAATCTATCATCTTCGGCAAAGTCGAACGTCATCAAGACCTCCCGCCACTCGAGCAAGAATCAGATACCGGCAGAATACAAGTCTATCGATACACGGACAAGGCAAAGTACCTCATCCAAAAGATGGGGTACGATCTAAAAAGAAACAAAGACCTGAACTACGGCAAGGGTCGACGTCTTCCTCTCCGGCTCCCAACACCTAAAGGAAAGCCGCAGGACTACTATCATCGAACTCGATGGGGGGTGGGCTATGTCACACCGCCGTCAACTCCAGAGAGTTCGGAGGCAGAAGAAGTAGAACATTCTTATTCATCCGAAGCGTCAACTTGGGATTTCGATACCAGTATCGGATCAGTCTTCAAGAAAGTGCTATCAGCCAACATGGCATCTGTACAATCTCAAGAAGATGAAGGCGAAGACCAAACGCCAGAATTCTTCGAAGAAGAACCGTGGGCTCAACGCCTGGGAGAACAGTGGGAGACTCGTTTTGAATTACGCGAACCCCCTACCGAAGACGAAGTCGAGCAGATCGACCTTGGGGATGGATCTTCTTCCAAACCCATCTTCATCAGCAAAAGCTTAAAAGGAGAAGACCGGGAATCTTTAATCCAACTGACTAAAGAATATATCGATGTCTTCGCCTGGAGCTACGAAGATATGCCGGGACTTGATCCCCAGATCGCGATGCATAGGCTTAACATCTTACCTGATGCCAAGCCTATAAAACAACAACAGCGACATTTTCGTCCTAACATCATGAACGCTATCGATCAGGAAGTAGACAAACTCTTGACCAGCGGATTTATTCGTGAAGAACAACACCCGGATTGGGTGGCCAACGTCGTCCCTGTCACCAAGAAGAATGGGAAGATACGAGTCTGTATCGACTTCAGAGATCTCAACACTGCTTGTCCGAAGGACGAATACCCGCTTCCAATTACCGACGTGATGATCAACAACACATGTGGCTTCGAACGCATATCTTTCATGGACGGGTATTCGGGCTACAACCAGATCAAGATGTTCCCCGATGACGCAAAACACACGTCATTCAGGACTCCGAAGGGGGTTTTATGCTACACAGTGATACCCTTCGGCTTGAAGAACGCTGGTACGACATACCAACGAGCTATGAGCACCATCTTTCATTAGCTTCTTCGCAAGACATTCGAATGCTATGTTGATGACATCGCAGTCAAGAGACGTCTCAAAGGTGATCACCTACAAGACCTGAAGACAGTCTTCGATCTCATGTGAGCGCATCAACTCAAAATGAACCCCGCTAAATCCTTCCTTGGGGTTTCTAGCGGAATGTTCTTGGGCTTCATTATCACAGCGAAAGGCATTCACGTCGATCCCGAGAAGACCAAAGCCATCCTTGACATGGACCCTCCGAAGAACCTCCGAGAACTTCGAGGTCTGCAAGGGCGTCTGGCATACATCCGGAGGTTTATAGCAAACCTTTCCGAAAAATGTCAACCCTTCACCCAGCTCATGAAGAAGGGGGTCTCTTACGTCTGGATAGAGGAATGCCAAAAAGCTTTCGACGACATCAAGGCTTACTTGACGAGCCCGCCAGTCCTGGTGGCACCCGTCGTCGGCAAACCATTTCTCCTCTACATCCGTGCCATGAATCATTCCTTCAACGCTCTGCTGGCTCAGAACAGCGATGCAGGCTACGAGCAAGCTATCTACTACCTCAGTAGAACACTGATCGGGGCCGAACACCGGTACAACCCCGTTGAAAAAGAGTATTTGGCTTTGGTATTTGCCATCCAGAAGACTCGCCATTATGTCTCGGACCAAACAATTCGTGTCATTTCCCGAGTCAATCCACTCAGAGTTCTCATGACGAAGCCAGGGTCATTAAACTCCCGGCTAGCTACGTGGACAATCCTGTTAACGCCATACAACACGGTGGTCGTTCCACAAAAAGCCATCAAGGGTCAGGCTATGGCCGACTTTTTAGCTGCACACCCTATCCCAGAGTCTTCCAGACTCTATGAAGACATCCCGGATGAGGTCCAAGAATCAAACGTCACCGAAGAAAGCTCCGTCTGGCAGATGTTTTTCGATGGCGCTTCAAGAACAGGCCCCAAAGGCCAAATCATCGCAGGAGTGGGGGTAGTCCTAGTCTCCCCCGATCAGCTGGTCATACCGCGTGCCTACTCCCTTTCGAAGCCGTGCTCCAACAATATTGCCGAGTACAATACGCTCATCATGGGACTCCAGCTGGCGCAACAGCTGGGGGTGAATCATCTGGAAGCCTACGGCGACTCAAAACTCATCGTTAACCAGATCAGAGGGCAATACGAAGTTCGCCATGAAGATCTAATTCCTTACCATGAAGTTGCATTGAACATCATTTCAACCTTCACCAAGTTCTTCATTGAACATGTACCTCGTTTACAAAATTTGGAGGCTGACGCTCTGGCTGGCCTCGCAGCCTCATTGGCAGCACCCCTCGGGACTCAACACTACATCACGGTAGTTGGTCGAGACTTGGTCTGTCCTAAAAACAACCTTTGCTCACAAATGGCCCATGCCATGCCAACAAGTGCTGGTGTTAATGTCCGAGACTGGAGGTTCCTGTTCATCGACTTTGCTGTCTTCAGAATTCTTCCAGAGGACCCGAAAGAAGCCGTCTCAGTCGGGAGGCGCTCCCTTCGATTCTATTACGATACAGCTACTAAAATGCTGTACCGACGCTTCTACGATGGACTTCTCCTTCGATGTTTGTCCAACGAAGAAGCAGCCGAAGCCCTTCGAGAAGCTCACGATGGAACCTGCGGGGCCCATCAACATGGCCCTAAGTTGCAGGATCGACTGCGACGCATGGGCTACTACTGGCCAACCATGGCAGCCGACTCTGTCGACTATGCTAAAAAGTGCCATGTGTGCCAGCTTCACGCTGACTTCATCCATACACCGTCAGAACCACTACATCCTACGGTCACCTCCTGGCCCTTTGAAGCCTGGGGCATGGACATTGTTGGACCAATCACCCCTCCTTCATCAAGGGGACACCGCTTCATCCTAGCCATCATCGACTACTTCTCCAAATAGGCAGAAGCAGTTCCACTGGCGGAAGTGAAGAGCTCCCGGGTGGTCAGCTTCATCAAGCACCATGTCATCTACCGTTTCGGGGTACCTCGGAGGATTATCCATGATAACGTTCCTCAGTTCATCAGCCATATTTTCAACAGATTCTGTGACAAGAATCGCATTCAAAATGTAGCATCAACCGCCTACAATCCAGCAGCAAATGGATTGGTCGAGGCATTCAACAAGACGATTGTCAGGCTACTCAAAAAGGTCGTGTCATCCAACAAACACGACTGGGACAAAAAGCTCGGCGAATGCCTTTGGGCCTACCGCACAACGGTACGGACCCCGACGGGCAACACACTATTCTTCCTGGTCTACGGAAGCAAAGCGGTACTGCCTCTCGAGATCCAGATACCCTCGTTCCGTGTAGCGATCACAAATCAACTAACAGAGGAAGACAATCAACGTCGCCGTCTGCGAGAATTGGAGGCACTTGACGAAAAATGTCTTCTAGCTCAACAACGTATCGAACTCTATCAAGCCCGTATATCACAGGCTTTCAACAAGAAGGTCAAGCAGAGGACTTTCCAAGTAGGCGACCTGGTTCTGGCAGTCAGGAGGCCGATGGTGTTGACTCACAAGACACCAGGAAAGTTCGAGCCCAAGTGGGAGGGACCTTTCATCATAGAGACGGTATACTCGAACGGTGCTTACCGCCTCGCCAAACTCAATGGGAACTTGTTCATGATGCCCATCAACGGCAAGTTCCTAAAGAAGTACTACTCTTGACATCCTTCAGAAATGTACTTCTATCTTCACCCAATAAGGGAGTTCGTTGAACCAATCATCAGGGCTCACATACAATTCCCTTCCACAAAATCTTACGCTTTCGGAACCCAGCTGTTCCGTGGCATTCTCCAGTAGAAGGACAACCACGTCCAAATTACCTCTGAGTTGTTCCCCTATACCCTACAAAGCAGAATCTTACACTCCGTAAGACTACGCTACCCATCATGTTTACCACGTCCACATTACGTCTGAGTAAATATCCCGTACAGACAACCCCTGCGTTGTCGTACATTGATCACAGAACTTCCACGTCCACATTACCTCTGAGTAGTTCTGCGTATCCTCCATAGTCATTTCTACCACGTCCATAACACCTCTGAGTAGGAAGATTCCATCATTTGAATCCTATATTTGCCACATCCATATCATCTCTGAGCAAACATGTCGGTTCTCTCGAACTTATTATCTGTACCTAAAAAACCAAGGTGCACAAAAGATAATAGGTCCACACAAATCATCAAGTTCATGACAGCAAAAATAAACACACCACAAAAACTCTGTATTCTTTATGCAAAAGTAAAGGATTACACCCCAGTAAGAGTTGCAAATTACACAAAAAAGAAGAGACTACAATCCCTAAACATCCCCGGGGTTGGCCGAAAGCTCTTCAATCCGACGCTTCAAGTCTGTCGCCCGAGTCTCTACGGTCGCCAGGACCCGGCGTTCGGCTTCTTGACGCATCATTTCTATGGCCTCAGGAGAAGTGTCATCCTCATGCTTCTCGTCCAACTTTTGCCGTTGCTGGGCCAGGGTAAGAGCCCGGCGGGTGAAAGCTGCTTCCTCCTCCTTAGATGCTACATGTTCAGCATGGACTCGCTCAGCATCTAATAAAAGTTGGGCCCGCTGGTCTTCAAGAAGGCGAATCTTGGCATCAACCTCTGCTATACTAGCGCCCAACGCAGCTCGCAACTCCACCTTCTCCTGCGTGGACTGAGATAACCTCTCCACCGCAGCCTCAGTTTCAGCCACCTCGCGTTCCCAGACACCCACGGTGGCCTGATAAGAGGACTCAGTCTCAGCGATCAACTTCTTTTTTTCCGCGTTTATCAGGGCGGAGAGATCATTTCGCTGGATATACTGAAACTCGGAAAGCAACTGGTCCAGCTCGGCCACCGGGCCTCCAGAATCTCGGCCATATGATCATGGCCCTGGTGGGAACGTATCAGACTGATGTAAAGGAGTGCCAGGATTTTTGCCATCGTGAAACATCCATTGGCATCTATCACTGCCGATACGCCCCTCTGCAGCATCTTATACATCGCCTCAATAATAAACTTCACATACTCATCTGCTTCCGCCAGCACCTGCGACGTTATAGCAGGAGTTGGAGGAGCTGCTCTAGACAGCGGACCGGAAGAAGGCCCGCCAACTTCAATCTGTGAGACTGAAACCTCGACATCAACGGACTCTTCTTCAACAGGGGCTTGACTACTAGCCCGAGGAGCCAAAAGAACAGAAGGAGCCGAGAGAGGCGTCGATATCGTACCCCAAGTAGAAGGAGCAACAGAGGGTTCCAGCAAACCCTTACCCTTCTCAAGCTCGGAAGGACCACCGACGTCAGAGGCTACCGCATCCGTCTCCAGCACTCTATCAGCAGGACGTACGGGACATTCCCCCTCCGACAGAGCAGCAATATCAGCACTCGTTTCCTGACTCGTCTTCCTTGGAGTCAGGATCGGCGGACGAGTCTCATTTTCACCATCAAATCCCTCCGTAGGGATAGAATATGTCGCTACCTCCCGGTCGGCAGCCACCTCAGTCTCCGCTGCTGAGTCTGGGGTAGGGCTCGGCAACGCTGCAGCCGACCTCCCCTCATCATGACAAGGAGGGGAATCAACCCTCTCCTTTGTTTCAATCACGTCTGTTTCCCCCGCAACAGACTCATGCATCTCTGGAGGAACATCATCTGAAGACGACGAACTCCACTCCACTTCCTCATCTGGAAGCACCGTTTCTGCTGGGCCCTCAATATCCAAGGCCCCCACGGCGGCTTGCACCATCTCGGAAACTGCTGCATCCTCAGCTTCCCTTCCAACATAGTCTGGAGATACTGAAATCTCCACAACAACGACATCGCCCGGGTTCTCCTCCACGGAAGACATCACAATCGGCAGAATACGCTCTTCAGATGAGCCCGCCACCTCCTTTGGTCTGCTGGCACCAGATCTTGGAGTACGGGGTCCCCTTTTTAGCGGCTCCTACAAAAAAGAAAGCATAGGTCACAAGATGTTGAACCTAACCAGACTATATGGGACATCCTTACCTCCGCAGGTGCTGAGTCTGACAACACTGTCGGTGACAATGCCTTCTTCTGCCTCTTTGGCACAGAAGAGCCAGCCTCTGTATCAGCACGTCTTGTCGGTTGATCGACCGAAGGCTCTGCCTGACCCTCCGTTGATACGGCAGGGGTACCTCGATAACCCACCTCTGGCGGACGGTACGAACGAGCCTTCGCCAATATGTTCCCAGTCGCCCCTAACTGGGTGCCGACAATGAAACTGGTCTCCCGATCATATCCGGGGGACACGGTGTTCATGACACAGTAAAATTTGGCAGCCGAGAAAAGAATCGGCGGTCGCAGATTCTGAACAGGCAGCGTAAAGCGAGCTCCGATACATCCGACATTGTAGTAATGCCAAGCTCGTGCACCATCCAGCAAACTTCCAGTATACCCCAGGTTAATACTGGGGTTATCCAACATCAATTGAGCATAGCCGAATTGTCGTATAAAATGGCTCGACAAATACGGTTCCAGGTAACACTGGTTCCTATTCCGGTACACCAGATTGGACGGCCGGATACTTTACAACCAGCGGAATCCCCATGGAGACAGAGTGGTAGCATCTTCACCCGAATCCATTAAGTCTTCATTGGCCTCAAAACCCAAAAAGACGGGACCAACTTTGGTGATCTCCCACCCCTGAAGATGGGATAAACTTTCCTGCAAACAGGAACACCAGTATGCTACCAGCTCCTCTGGTGAAAACGGCGGAGGAATGCATCTCCGGCCCTGTGGTCTTCTTCCGAGCCCGGACTCATCACATTGGGATGGTATAAAATTAACCGTCCCATCAAATAATGAAACGACAGTTCGGCACGGGGGAAGTTGTCATTCCTACCTCGTTCATGAACCACATTTCCCATAAATTCTCGTAAACCTTGCAGCAGGTTACACACCATTGCGGGGAGTAGAGCCAGGCGACGGCCAAAAACCAACTTCACAGCTGGCAGGATTAGGTTCTGGGTCACCCTCTCCACAGAGCCTGACCCACCCGAGAAGACATAATCCCGAAGCCAAATCATCAGATACGCAGCTAACACTGCTTTTGACAACATCCGATGAGTAAGGTGACAAAAACAGCTATAGGAGCGTTCGTCCGACTGCCGATCCTCGTTTTCCCGGGGATTCTTCTCACTTAACCTGCTCATTCTTTTCGCTACTTCCTTAAAGACGGCCATCATCTCCTTGGGTTTGTCCCCCAGGACTTGGAACTCCTCGTTAGTCGGCAAGTATTCCTCATAAGGTTCTGATCCCCAAGGGAGCTTTGACACCTCGTACATTTCATGAAGTGCGAGTCCCAGCTCCCCCACCGGAGTGAAGAAAGTCCCGGTCTGGGTGTTAAACATCTCCAGAAGCGCGAGGAACATATGACTGTTGATGTCGACGCCTGCCTGAGTAGCACGGATTACGGCAGTCAGCCCAATCTCTCGGAGTTCGGTTCGAAACCGCGACAGAATTCAGAGTGTCAGCTTGTCCCATTTGGAAACATAGTGACACCAACCCTCTACCCGAAATTCACCTTTCGGGTACGACCGCTCTAACAACAGCATACGATTTGTAAAAGTCAAAGCGCTAAAAGCAAATGTGTTGATGGGAATGTCACTGTAAATGATTCCAGGACGGAGAGTCCGCCAGGTGAAAGAAGGCCCAGCCCGCACGGCGGTCAAAGTATCCCTCTGATCGGAGATAGCGTCGATCTTGATGGTGCCTGCCACCGCTCCCCCCTGAGATGGGGTTAGCTCCTAAGACATCCTCCTCTTGGAAGCAAGACGACAGAAAGCCGTCAAAGGCCATTGACGTTCAAGTTGCTTAACAGTCATATGCACCCTCCTTGCTGTAAAGAACCAATCTTTCTTGACCTTTAACACCTTTGCTTCAATAGAAGTAAGGCAGTCCCCGAACAGGAACTCAGGCTTCAAGAAAGTTACATTATCAGAAGTGGCAGATTTCAAAACGCCACGCTCCATCATCCGTTAGAGAAACCCATGCTGTTGTTCTCGGATTTGAGTCATTCTTTCGGGAGACTGATCCAGCATAATGGCAGCTTGGGCAGGGTTTATCACCTCCTCATTATAATCCACTTCCATCTGACAGAGGGCAGCGTCCAAAAGTACTTCATTCAAGAGCAGGACAGTCATCGACACTGGTGGTCAACAAAAGAACGCAAAAATTCAGAGATATTAGAAACAACAAAAGAATCTGAGCCACGTTCTCATCAAAAGCGCATAAGGCTCAGGCGCATCTGAAAAAAAGCTTCGGTGCATCATCAGGGTCTAAACCCATGTGCGTCAGCAGTGGAGCTTCGGCGCATCATCAGGGTTTAAATCCCATGCGCGTCAGCAGTAGAGCTTCGGCGCATCATCAGGGTTTAAACCCATGCGCGTCAGCAGTGGAGCTTCGGCGCATCATCAGGGTTTAAACCCATGTACGTCAGCAGTGGAGCTTCGACGCATCATCAGGGTCTAAACCTATGCACGTCAGCAGTAGAGCTTCGGCGCATCATCAGGGTTTAAACCCATGCGTGTCGACGAAAAAAAATCTTAGCACATCATCAGGACTCAAGGTCCATGTGCGTCGGCATATGTGAGTTCTAAAAATGGCACAGAAAGATATGGTAAAGAATGATAAAACCCACCAATCACCGCCGGCCGAACGTCGACGGGCTGCCGGGGGATATCATCTGCGGCGCCTCTACAGGCTCTTTCCCTTTGCCTTGTCCTCGGCCAGCACCGTCGCGAGGAGTCTTGGGAGCCATTTCTTCAAAGAAGAAAGTTAGGGTTTTTCAAAAGAAGAACTCTAAAAAAAGAAAGCAAAGAGAGGAAGAACTCTCTCTCTCTCTCCATCTCACGCCTATTTATAGGCTCAGTCACATGCGTGAACCGATGAAGTGTGACCTCGGCCGCCGCCTCGGGTTCTGTGAGGAGATAACTGCAAATAAATCTAAAAAGATCATCATTAATCTTCTTGGTTATCGAAACGTTATCATTTCCATTAACTGAGAGGAGCATGCGCCCTATCACTGATGTGCGGAGTAATCATGCGCCCGAACAGTCATACGTATCGTTGAAAATGTCACCATGCTTCTTATTCAAAGTATTCCAAAACTTGACAAAAAGTTTTAAAAACTTTGAAGGGGGTCTTGTAGAAGCATAGAATTTTAGGACCAGAAATCCTATGCGCCAAACATTTCATGCGCCAGGGAGCTCAGATGAAGTACTTGGCACAGCAAAGCAAAAGTATAGACATTAAAAGAGGATTTTTATTTCATATAAAAGTCTATTACATGTCTAAAAAAGAGCTGTACAAAGGAGAATTTCTACAAAGAAAAGACCCTAAGTCTACATCTAGGCGCAGCAACCACCATGCGCTCTCAAACATGCGTATCTCTCCATGTGCTCTCAAACAGGCGCATCCCTTCAGCGGCTCAATTATGTGCATCCCTTCAGTAGCTTAGTTATGTGCCGTCCTTCAGCGTCCCAGTCAGGCGCATCATAAAGTGTCAGCATATGCGCCATCAAATGCTTCGACTAATGAAGCATTTATTGAGCAGAACGAGGGCTGACAATCAACCCTCTAGCTGGAGGAAGAGCTCTTCAAACCAAGGAAGAGGAGAGCACCGCAATCGACCCGCGGCTAAAGGAGTTGCTTTCAACCCAACCAGAATGGGCAACACCCACTCTAGCGTGAGTAGGAGCTCTCCCAAAGCCCAAGGAAGATGATCGGAGCACCGCAATTCCGATCTGTGGCTCTTCCAGCATAACGGAGACGAGGCTCGAGCATCCTGATCTTTGGATGCAACAGGCACCTTCTGCCTGCCTCAGAAGCCCTCGACTCCGACTTTTGGATGTAACAGTCACCTTCAAGTGCATCAATGAAGACAATGCGTCACATCTTCACCCTCGGGAGCATCTCGTCAACAGGATGTGCTCGAGAAAAACAAGTTAATTTTGGGAGGACGTGAGAGAACGAGAAGGAAACTCTCTCCATGCCACTATTTATAGGCCGGACAAATCAAACCCATACGCCAAGTGGCTGGCTCTCCGAATCCCCGTACAATGAATTTGCATTAAATGGTGATGAACTTGACGCTTCGAATTCAGCCAAGTCAAAAATGGCTATTTAAAGCATTCGAAGAACGTAACAGTCGGGCCAATAAAGACGTATCATACAAACGGATGCGCCGGTCAGACCGCGCATCATACAAACGTGCCCCTCAACACCAAGTGCCTCATAAGGATGCGCCCCCATGCGTCCCCATGTGCCTAGTGGAACACCGATCGATGCGCCCACTCAACAGTCCATCACCCGTCAAAGAACATTAAATGCTGAAGTCTGACAGAGTTGGCAGCACGTCCCCCGAGGACTGAACAGTTGACAGCTTTTTCAGAAGACGAAGCATCACCGACGTCAGCATCATCATTACTTTCCTCCGGCGGTTACAAACCACGTGGCCGCCCAACCATTCGCATGTGCCTCTGCAGCCATGCGCCCAAATCTCTGCATGCGCCTCAAAAGCCATGCGCCACAGACTTTTCTCTGATCCCTAAAGACAGAAGTCAAGTCACTACTGAAGCCTCGCATGCGCCTCAAAAGCCGTACGCCCAGACTGGTTCGTGACTCCTAAAAGTTACAAGCCAAAGTCACCTCATGCGCCCAATCTCAGGCGCATCCTATCTGATCACTCTCCACCAAATTCGAGATCTTCGAGCCATGGACCTACGACACACGTCCTTTGACTTGATTCAGCCTATGAAGGGGTGTTAATCACCCAAGATCTCAGCAACAGAAAGATCCTCTCCATTGCTATGTGTCAGCTCGGCCGCAGCCCACAAAGGCAACATGAAGGGTTCAACTCCTCAATCAGAGCGCATCGCCCATGCGCCTTCATCAGCAATCACCACGTGGCATCCCCACAAACAGGCGCATCCTACATATGCATGCATGAGCAGCCAGCCTGCAAGCTATAAATAGAAGAATCATTTTCTTCTTCCACACACACATCACATAACCACCGACATACATATACAGAGACAGACCTACTGGCGCACACAGAGAGGCAGATACAGACACTCAACGTCTTCTTCCTCTCCGCAAGCTCCGGCACCCAGAGCAACTCAGACCTTCAGAGAACCGAGAACCGTCGTCAGATCGTCAACGGAGTCAACGCATTACCACTCGCTCCATCTGCACAAAGGACCCAAATAAACAAAAGTATACTCCTAGGACTACGTCTAAGTTCTACATTGTAATATTGTTCCGTTTGTAATTGAAATTTGTAATCAAAAGATTATAATGGCAAACAATATATATTTGGTATATATATATAACCGATTTTTTTAATTCGAACTAAATCCCTTATTTGATTCGGTCTGATTCAATTTTCGATCCAAAATCGAATAATGCTCACTCCTACACGTCTGTCCCGCATGTCAGTCAGATGTGTGTGCATACTTCAAACTTTGTTGGAGTGGGTGGGGTTTCCACCTATGTGAAGAATACCCCGGAGAGCGACGAGCGCCATCCGTGTGTCGGAGAAGCTCGGGGAGTGCATGGATTTTATTTTGGTACATATATGGTAAGGAAATATATGATTGGATTTCCATATTTACTTTGATTATATATTTATGATTGGACCCTTCATATAGTAGCTTTCCATATTATTGGGTTTCCAATTATGGTAAGCTAATTATGATTGGATTTCCATTAAATATATCATTGATTTATATTGGAAGTTTTTATATATATTGGCCTTCCATGTATGGGTTACCAAGGGCTTATAAAAGGGTGATGCATGCTAGTTGTAAAATCATCTCAAAACAAAGAGTGCTTTACAATCTTTGAGAGAGAGAGAGAGAGAGAGGATTAAGGACTATTGTGAAGGAGAGATTGCTTCGAATAAATTTTTCGGTATCTCTTGTTCTTCGGAGTCCGCAATCAAAAATTTTCTTCTTTCAAGTGAGTTGTGGTGATCCATGTTGGATCGGGAGGAGCTTGTAGAGGGTGTATTCTCTTTATTCCATTAGTGGAGGTTCTTCAGGGTTGGACTCCGATCGTCCCGTGGTTTTTCCCGCAAGGGTTTTTCACGTCAAAAATCTTTGTGTCTGCGATTGTGTTTGGCATTTTTGGTTTGTGTGCTTTTGCTCGGTTCTCTCGCAGGACTTTCTGGTTTGGGGGAACGGTTTCCGCGCTTCGTTCCCAACAGAGTGGTATCAGAGCTTTGGGTTCAAAGAAGTGTCAGGAGTTGACAGTCAAACCAGGAAGCAGAGATGGACGTGAAGCCGGTGCGCATGGTGAACCTGAACGGTACCAACTACCATTATTGGCGGAGCAAGATGAAGGATATATTATTCGTCAAGAAGCTGCATCATCTAGTATTTGCATCCGAGAAGTCCAGTGACAAATCCGATGAGGACTGGAACTTCGAGCATATACAGGTGTGTGGGTACATGCAGCAGTTCATTCACGAGAACGTTTACAACCGCGTTGCCAATATTGAGCATGCGAAGACGTTGTGGGAGAAGCTGGAATCTTTGTACGCGAAAAAGACCGGGGTAAACAAATTATTCCTGATCCGGACGATGATGGGTCTGCGGTACAAAGATGGTGCATCCATTACGGATCACTTGAGTGAGTTCCAGGGCGTGGTGGACCAGCTATCCTCGATGGGAGTCAAGTTCGACGATGAGGTTCAAGGACTTTGGTTGCTATATACATTGCTAGACTCGTGGGAGACCGTACGAGTATCTATGATCGCTTCTGCTCTGGAAGGCGTGGTCAGTCTGGAGTTTGCCAAGAGCGGGGTACTGAATGAAGAGATGCGGAGACGTTCTCAGGGCACTTCATCCACATCCCATCACTCAGAGGCACTAGTTTCGGAGAGCCGCAGAAGGGGCAAAAGCAGGGGTCCAGGTGGTGGCAGAGACAAGAGTAGGGGGAAGTCCAAGGGTCGGTACGAGGACTCGGAGTGTTACCATTGTAGCAAGAAGGGCCACATCAAGCGGAACTGTTTTGCTTGGAAGAGAGAGAAGAAGGGCGACAACGGGAAGCAAGATGAGAACACTACAGCGGTGGCTTCGATACATGGAGGCGATGTGATCGTCATAGGTGATAAGGTTATCATAAACCTCGCCTGCGATGACAATTCTTGGCTGGTGGACTCAGGGGCTTCAGCGCATGTATCTCACAACAGGGCACTATTTGCCACTTACACGACAGGCGACTGTGGAGTGTTGAAGATAGGCAATGGAGATGTGTCAAAGGCGGTTGCCGTTGGAGATGTGCATTTGAGGACGAAGACGGGTGCAGTTCTTGTTCTCAAAGATGTTCGTCATGTCCCTGATATCCGTTTCAACCTGGTGTCGGTTGGAAGGTTGGATGATGAGGGATTCTTCAGTCTCTTCGGAAATAGTCAGTGGAAGCTTTCCAGAGGTTCGATGGTGATTGCCAGAGGAAGCAAGAAGTCCGGTCTCTACTATATGGAGGGGAGCGCACATGGGGCACAGGAGGTGAACGCAGTCAGTGATGCGTCTTACGAGTTGTGGCACAGGCGGCTCGGCCATATCAGCGAGAAGGGAATTTGCTACTTGGTGAACAGGAAGGTGATTCCAGGGCTCAAGTCTACAAAGTTGGAGAAATGCACGCACTGCTTAGCTGGGAAGCAAAATAGGGTGTCTTTCCAAAGTCACCCAAGTTCAAGGAAGCCGGCGTTGCTCGAGTTGATTCACTCGGATGTCTGCGGTCCTATGAAGGTAAAAACTGTTGGTGGTGCATCTTACTTTGTAACTTTTATTGATGACTGTTCCAGGAAGGTTTAGGTCTATGCCTTAAAGACCAAGGATCAGGTGCTGCCTTCTTTCAAAGAGTTTCAGGCCTCTGTTGAAAGAGAGACGGGCAAGAAGTTATTATGTGTTCGGTCCGACAATGGCGGCGAATACATCGGTCACTTTGATGCGTATTGCAGAGAGCAGGGGATACGACACCAGAAGACTCCGCCCAAGTCACCTCAGCTCAATGGTGTAGCGGAGCGCATAAACAGGACGCTGATGGAGGGGGTGTGGTGTTTGCTGTCAGAAGCAAACTTTTCGGGCAGTTATTAGGGTGAGGCTCTTCTCACAGCTGCTTATGTTATTAATTTGTCTCCTAGTGCTCATTTGCAGGGTGATGTGCCTGACAAAGTATGGTACGACAAAGAGCCATCATACAATCACTTGCGAGTGTTTGGCTGTAAGGCCTTCGTGCATGTACCAAAGGACGAGAGGACCAAACTTGAGCCGAAGACGAGGCAATGCGTCTTTGTCGGCTACGGTCGGGATGAGTTTGGCTATAGACTCTACGACCCGGTAGAAAGAAAGCTCTACAGAAGCAGGGACGTGGTGTTCGTCGAGGATCAGACCATGACCAACACTCAGGATTCCGAGACGCCTTCTGAGGCTGAGGAATTGCCTAAGTTAGAGTCATTTCGCTTCGAGCAGTTTCCAGAGGATATCGCAGAGGATCCAAATATGGGAGAGCCAGTACATGGAGTTGCTCCCAACCTTGATCATCAACCTGCTGATGGTGGTCAGGGTGTCCCTCAGGAGGATGAGCGTGCCGGGGAGGCAATTCCTGAAGAGGAGGAGGCTGTTGGTATACAGCCAGCACCAGTGGCTCCACTGAGAAGGAGCGACAGAGAGCGTCGACCATCTACGAGATACTCACCGGGTGAGTATGTGCTATTGACTGACGGGGAAGAGCCCAAAAGTTTTGCAGAGGCTATGGAAGACAAACACAGGCAAGAGTGGATGGAGGCTATGCAGGAGGAGATGAGTTCCTTACATGCCAATTCTACTTATGAGCTGGTGCGGTTGCCAAAGGGCAAGAAGGCTTTAAAGAATCGATGGGTGTTTAGATTGAAGCAGACGGATGATGCTATTCGCCCTCGATACAAAGCGAGGCCGGTAGTTAAAGGCTATAGTCAGCGGAAAGGCGTAGATTATGATGAAATCTTTTCGCCAGTCGTCAAACAGTCGTCTATTCGGGTGGTGCTAGCATTGGCAGCCATTTTCGACTTGGAGGTCGAGCAGATGGACGTGAAGACGGCATTCCTCCACGGTGATCTTGAAGAGGAGTTATACATGGAGCAGCCAGAGGGATTCTGTGAGAAGGATAAGTCATATTTGGTCTGCCGGTTAAGGAAGAGCTTGTATGGTCTGAAGCAGGCTCCGAGGCAGTGGTACAGGAAGTTCGAGTCGTTTATGGGGGAGCATGGCTATGCACGGACGACGTCGGACCATTGCGTATTTGTGAGGTACATTGCCGAGGTTGATTTTATTATTTTATTGCTTTATGTAGATGATATGCTATTAGTGGGTCGGAATGCCACTAGGATAGCGGAGTTGAAGAGCCAACTGGGCACAGCCTTCTCTATGAAAGATTTGGGCGCAGCAAAGATTATTCTTGGGATGTAAATCAGCCGAGAGAGAGAGTCCAAGCTGCTATATTTGTCCCAAAAGAAGTACATTTACCGGGTACTTCAGCGTTTCGGTATGGACGAGTCGAAGAAAGTGAGTTGCCCCCTTGCGGCTCACTTTAAGTTAACTGAGGAGCAGTGTCCATCTACCGAGGACGAAAAGGAAGATATGGAGCGGGTTCCATATGCTTCAGCTGTGGGAAGTCTTATGTATGCTATGGTGTGTACGAGGACAGACATCGCTCATGCAGTTGGCACAGTTAGCAGGTACCTTTCAAATCCTGGAAGGGTACATTGGAGTGCGGTCAAGTAGATTCTACGATACCTTCAGGGCACTGCCGATTGGAGACTTTCTTTTAGTCGTGACGAGCCAAAGCTGGTTGGGTATACTGACGCTGATATGGCTGGAGATGTAAACACGAGGCGATCGACTTCGAGCTATGTGATGATGTTTGCTGGAGGAGCGGTATCGTGGCAGTCGCGATTGCAGAAGTGTGTTGCCTTGACGACGACAGAGGCAGAGTACATTGCGGCGACGGAGGCTTGCAAGGAGTTGTTGTGGATGAAGAAGCTGCTGCAGGAAATAGGGCTAAAGCAAGAGCAGTATACTTTGCTTTGTGACAGTCAGAGTGCTATTCACCTTGTGAAGAATCAGATGTTTCATAGCCGGTCCAAACACATCGAGACTCGGTATCATTGGATACGGGATGTGGTTAAGAAGAAGGATGGGGCGCTTGAGAAGGTTCATACTGCTGACAATGGAGCGGACATGCTCACGAAGGTTCTTCCGAAGGAGAAGTTTGAGTACTGCAGGCAGATCGTCGGGATGACAACCTCCTCCATGTAGTTGTGAAGGGAGAGATTTGTTGGAGTGGGTAGGGTTCCCACCTATGTGGAGAATACCCCGGAGAGCGACGAGCGCCATCCGTGTATCGGAGAAGCTCGGGGAGTGCATGGATTTTATTTTGGTACATATATGGTAAGGAAATATATGATTGGATTTCCATATTTACTTTGATTATATATTTATGATTGGACCCTTCATATAGTAGCTTTCCATATTGTTGGGTTTCCAATTATGGTAAGCTAATTATGATTGGATTTCTATTAAATATATGATTGATTTATATTGGAAGTTTCCTTATATATTGGCCTTCCATGTATGGGTTAGCAAGGGCTTATAAAAGGGTGATGCATGCTAGTTGTAAAATCATCTCAAAACAAAGAGTTCTTTACAATCTTTGAGAGAGAGAGGATTAAGGACTATGGTGAAGGAGAGATTGCTTCGAATAAATTTTTTGGCATCTCTTGTTCTTCGGAGTCCGCAATCAAAAAATTTCTTCTTTCAAGTGAGTTGTGGTGATCCTTGTTGGATCGGGAGGAGCTTGTAGAGGGTGTATTCTCTTTATTCCATTAGTGGAGGTTCTTCAGGGTTGGACTCCGATCGTCCCGTAGTTTTTCCCGCAAGGGTTTTTTATGTCAAAAATCTTTGTGTCTGCGATTGTGTTTGGCGTTTTTGGTTTGTATGCTTTTGCTCGGTTTTCTCGCAGGACATTCTGGTTTGGGGGAACGGTTTTCCGCGCTTCGTTCCCAACAGAGTGGTATCAGAGCTTTGGGTTCAAAGAAGTGTCAGGAATTGACAGTCAAACCAGGAAGCAGAGATGGACGCGAAGCCGGTGCGCATGGTGAACCTGAACGGTACCGACTACCATTATTGGCGGAGCAAGATAAAGGATTTGTTGTTCGTCAAGAAGCTGTATCTTCTAGTATTTGCATCCGAGAAGTCCAGTGACAAATCCGATGAGGACTGGAACTTCGAGCATATACAGGTGTGTGGGTACATGCCGCAGTTCGGTGACAAGAACGTGTACAACCACGTTGCCAATATTGAGCATACGAAGACATTGTGGGAGAAGCTGGAATCTTTGTACGCAAAAAAGACCAGGGTAAACAAATTGTTCCTGATCCGGACGATGATGGGTCTGCGGTACAAAGATGGTGCATCCATTACGGATCACTTGAGTGAGTTCCAGGGCGTGGTGGACCAGCTATCCTCGATGGAAGTCAAGTTCGACGACGAGGTTCAAGGACTTTGGTTGCTATGTACATTGCCAGACTCATGGGAGACCGTACGAGTATCTATGATCGCTTCTGCTCTGGAAGGCGTGGTCAGTCTGGAGTTTGCCAAGAGCGGGGTACTGAATGAAGAGATGCGGAGACGTTCTCAGGGCACTTCATCCACATCCCATCACTCAGAGGCACTAGTTTCGGAGAGCCGCGGAAGGGGCAAAAGCAGGGGTCCAGGTGGTGGCAGAGACAAGAGCTGGGGGAAGTCCAAGGGTCGGTACGAGGACTCGGAGTGTTACCATTGTGGCAAGAAGGGCCACATCAAGCAGAACTGTTTCGCTTGGAAGAGAGAGAAGAAGGGCGACAAGGGGAAGCAAGATGAGAACACTACAGCGGCGGCTTCGATACATGGAGGCGATGTGATCATCGTAGGTGATGAGGTTATCACAAACCTCGCCTGCGATGACAATTCTTGGCTGGTGGACTCAGGGGCTTCAGCGCATGTATCTCGCAACAGGGCACTATTTGCCACTTACACGACAGGCGACTGTGGAGTCTTGAAGATGGGCAATGGAGATGTGTCAAAGGCGGTTGCCGTTGGAGATGTGCATTTGAGGACGAAGACGGGTACAGTTCTTGTTCTCAAAGATGTTCGTCATGTCCCTGATATCCGTTTCAACCTGGTGTCGGTTGGAAGGTTGGATGATGAGGGATTCTTCAGTCTCTTCGGAAATAGTCAGTGGAAGCTTTCCAGAGGTTCGATGGTGATTGCCAGAGGAAGCAAAAAGTCCGGTCTCTACTATATGGAGGAGAGCGCACATGGGGCACAGGAGGTGAACGCAGTCAGTGATGCGTCTACCGAGTTATGGCACAGGCGGCTCGGCCATATCAGCGAGAAGGGGATGAGCTACTTGGTGAACAGAAAGGTGATTTCAGGGCTCAAGTCTACAAAGTTGGAGAAGTGCACGTACTGCTTAGCTGGGAAGCAAAATAGGGTGTCTTTCCAAAGTCACCCAAGTTCAAGGAAGCCGACGTTGCTCGAGTTGATTCACTCGGATGTCTGCGGTCCTATGAAGGTAAAAACTATTGGTGGTGCATCTTACTTTGTAACTTTTATTGATAACTATTCCAGGAAGGTTTGGGTCTATGCCTTAAAGACCAAGGATCAGGTCCTGCCTACGTTCAAAGAGTTTCAGGCCTCTGTTGAAAGAGAGACGGGCAAGAAGTTATTATGTGTTCGGTCCGACAATGGCGGCGAATACATCGGTCCCTTTGATGCGTATTGTAGAGAGAATGGTGATACGACACCAGAAGACTCCGCCCAAGTCACCTCAGCTCAATGGTGTAGCGGAGCGCATGAACAGGACGCTGATGGAGGGGGTGCGGTGTTTGCTGTCAGAAGCAAACTTGCCGGGCAGTTATTGGGGTGAGGCTCTTCTCACAGCTGCTTATGTTATTAATTTGTCTCCTAGTGCTCCTTTGCAGGATGATGTGCCTGACAAAGTATGGTACGGCAAAGAGCCGTCATACAATCACCTGCGAGTGTTTGGCTGTAAGGCCTTCGTGCATGTACCAAAGGACGAGAGGACCAAACTTGAGCCGAAGACGAAGCGATACGTCTTTGTCGGCTACGGTCGGGATGAGTTTGGCTATAGACTCTACGACCCGGTGGAAAGAAAGCTCTACAGAAGTAGGAACGTGGTGTTCGTCGAGGATCAGACCATGACCAACACTCAGGATTCCGAGACGCCTTCTGAGGCTGTGGAATTGCCTGAGTTAGAGTTATTTTGCTTCGAGCAGTTTCCAGAGGACATCGCAGAGGATCCAATTATGGGAGAGCCAGTACATGGAGTTGCTCCCAACCTTGATCATCAACCTGCTGATGGTGGTCAGGGTGTCCCTCAGGAGGATGAGCATGCCGGGAAGGCGGTTCCTGAAGAGGAGGAGGCTGTTGGTATACAGCCAGCACCAGTGGCTCCACTGAGAAGGAGCGACAGAGAGCGTCGACCATCTACGAGATACTCACCGGGTGAGTATATGCTATTGACTGACGGAGGAGAGCCCAAAAGTTTTGCAGAGGCTATGGAAGACGAACACAGGCAGGAGTGGATGGAGGCTATGCAGGAGGAGATGAGTTCCTTACATGCCAATTCCACTTATGAGCTGGTGCGGTTGGCAAAGGGCAAGAAGGCTTTAAAGAATCGATGGGTGTTTAGAGTGAAGCAGACGGATGATGCTACTCGCCCTCGATACAAAGCGAGGCTGGTAGTTAAAGGCTACGGTCAGCGAAAAGGCGTGGATTATGATGAAATCTTTTCACCAGTCGTCAAACAGTCGTCTATTCGGGTGGTGCTAGCATTGGCAGCCAGTTTTGACTTGGAGGTCGAGCAGATGGACGTGAATACGGCATTCCTCCACGGTGATCTTGAAGAGGAGTTATACATGGAGCAGCCAGAGGGATTCTGTGAGAAGGGTAAGTCACATTTGGTCTGTCGGTTGAGAAAGAGCTTGTATGGTCTGAAGCAGGCTCCGAGGCAGTGGTACAGGAAGTTTGAGTCGTTTATGGGGGAGCATGGCTATACACGGACGACGTCGGACCATTGCGTATTTGTGAGGTACTTTGCCGAGGATGATTTTATTATTTTATTGTTCTATGTAGATGATATGCTATTAGTGGGTCGGAATGCCACTAGGATAGCGGAGTTGAAGCGCCAACTGGGCGCGGCCTTCTCTATGAAGGATTTGGGCACAGCAAAGACTATTCTTGTGATGGAGATCAGCTGAGAGAGAGAGAGTCCAAGCTGCTACATTTGTCCCAAAAGAAGTACATTCACCGGGTACTTCAGCGTTTCGATATGGACGAGTCAAAAAAGTGAGTTACCCCCTTGCGGCTCACTTTAAGTTCACTGAGGAGCAGTGCCCATCTACCGAGGACGAAAAGGAAGATATGAAGCGGGTTCCATATGCTTCAGCTGTGGGAAGTCTTATGTATGCTATGGTGTGTACGAGGCCAGACATCGCTCATGCAGTTGGCACAGTTAGCAGGTACCTTTCAAATCCTGGAAGGGTACATTGGAGTGCGATCAAGTGGATTCTACGATACCTTCAGGGTACTGCCGATTGGAGACTTTTTTTTGGTGGTGACGAGCCGAAGCTGGTTGGGTATACTGACGCTGATATGGCTGGAGATGTAGACACGAGGCGATCGACTTCGGGCTATGTGATGATGTTTGCTGGAGGAGCGGTATCGTGGCAGTCGCGATTACAGAAGTGTGTTGCCTTGTCGACGACAGAGGCAGAGTACATTACGGCGATGGAGGCTTGCAAGGAGTTACTGTGGATGAAGAAGCTGCTGCAGGAAATAGGGCTGAAGCAAGAGCAGTATACTTTGCTTTGCGACAGTCAGAGTGCTATTCACCTTGTGAAGAATCAGACGTTTCATAGCCGGTCCAAACACATCGAGACTCGGTATCATTGGATGCGGGATGTGGTTGAGAAGAAGGGTGAGGCGCTTGAGAAGGTTCATACTGATGACAATGGAGCTGACATGCTCACGAAGGTTCTTCCGAGGGAAAAGTTTGAGTACTGTAGGCAGATCGTCGGGATGACAACCTCCTCCACATAGTTGTGAAGGGGAAGATTTGTTGGAGTGGGTGGGGTTCCCACCTATGTGGAGAATACCCCGGAGAGCGACGAGCGCCATCCGTGTGTCGGAGAAGCTCGTGGAGTGCATGGATTTTATTTTGGTACATATATGGTAAGGAAATATATGATTGGATTTCCATATTTACTTTGATTATATATTTATGATTGGACCCTTCATATAGTAGCTTTCCATATTATTGGGTTTCCAATTATGGTAAGCTAATTATGATTGGATTTCCATTAAATATATGATTGATTTATATTGGAAGTTTCCATATATATTGGCCTTCCATGTATGGGTTTCCAAGGGCTTATAAAAGGGTAATGCATGCTAGTTGTAAAATCATCTCAAAACAAAGAGTGCTTTACAATCTTTGAGAGAGAGAGAGGATTAAGGACTATTGTGAAGGAGAGATTGCTTCGAATAAATTTTTCGGCATCTCTTATTCTTCGGAGTCCGCAATCAAAAAATTTCTTCTTTCAAGTGAGTTGTGGTGATCCGTGTTGGATCGGGAGGAGCTTGTAGAGGGTGTATTCTCTTTATTCCATTAGTGGAGGTTCTTCAGGGTTGGACTCCGATCGTCCTGTGGTTTTTCCCGCAAGGATTTTCCACGTCAAAAATCTTTGTGTCTGCGATTGTGTTTGACGTTTTTGGTTTGTGTACTTTTGCTCGGTTCTTTTACAGGACTTTCTGATTTGGGGGAACGGTTTCCGCGCCTCGTTCCCAACAAACTTGCCATCTCTTAAAACAAGAGTCGAAGGCTTGCAAACTAAATTTTTTGACAACTGTTGTCTTAAAAATTTTCCCCCTCTTTAGGAACTATTTTTTTCATCTCTTTTCTGGCACAGAAAATAAATAATTTTTTTTTAAATTCTGATTCTGCTAACCAATCGTGACCTCAATCCAAAGTAAGTTTGGCTCGAGTCTTCGTTTGGTCTTGATATCTGATTATTATGAATGTCTACTCGAAAGTCGTGATATGAATCCAATTTATAAACCTTTCTGTCTCACAATGCTGTCCTAGTCATCATGCACGTTTTAAAGTGATTTAATTAATTGCCTGTAACACAAAATAAATTACTACTGTATCTTGCTTATTGAAGTGATTTAATCATGAGAGCATTAATTGTTTGTTATTCAATGATACATACACTTAATCTTTGTTTATATTCTAATGGAAGTGGGGACATTGAGACCAACCCCTCCACCAATTATCTATATGAACCTATGCGTATGTATTGAAATTCATAAAGCATCACTTTGGAAAGTCCAACCTATGTCCACTAGAGTAGGGCTTGCTTTATTTAAAGGTTGTATGATAATTGATAACAAAGTCCAAGATCCTCATGCACCCAACCGAAATGCCAAATCTAACCCTTCTAGCCCCCTAGTCCTAACTAAGATGACACGACACAACACTATATCTCACATATATATATAAAAATTAGAATTTAGATTTCGAAAATAATCAATATTAAAATTTGGATCTCAAAATCACTGTTTACATAGGCTAATGAACAGTGATTGCAAAATTCAGACTCTAACATTGATCATTTTCGAAATCCAAAATCTTATATATATATATATATATATATATATATATATATATATATATATATATATATATATAGCGAGAGACTGTTACTAAATATTCCATATAAATATAATACAAAATTTAATATGCACTAATATATTTTAGAGTATTCATATCATGTGTCATGTCTCGTACACCTATAATACGATACAAGTATACAAAACGTACACGATATTGAATTTTGAAGTGCCCTAGGCATGCATCCTAGGTGATCACCAACAAGATTTTAGTGAAGAAGTTAAGAGAATTCAAGTACTAAAAAGCTACCACATTAGTATAGTTCTGAAGAATATCAAAAAAAATTGTCCCCATTCATCTAAAGTATTAACTCTTCCATCCCAATAATCTACTCTCTTCCAATTTATTGATTTTTCTAAACATTGAAAAAAAATTGATTAAAAAATATATAAATTCTTAAAAAAGGACAAATATTATACCTCGAATTTGACGAGGCACAAGTATGCCCATTGGAATGTTCTCAATGAATGTTTCATGCTGTAACAATACTCCTAAAAATAAAAGAGAAAAAACTGTTGAACTGTATCTCATTTTCGGTTGAACACTCAAAGAGAGTTAATAATTTAGTCGCACATCGGATAGAAGTTGGAATTATGAGGTGTAGATAATTGAAATTGGTTCAGATCTTACATGAGAATTATCTTTTAAGGTATATGAGTCCAGTCCAATATTACACATCATGGACTAACTCTTGTTCGAGTCACGTTGTGTTCCCAACAAGTGGTAATAGAGCTATGGTTATGAGAGCTGGTTTGAGCGGCTCTAATTAGTTCAAGGCATATGGTACTGTACGTCCATACATATAATCGAATTATACGAGCTCTCTTCTCAATACGGAATTGGGATCATCCCCTCTATAAATTTGCAGGCATAAGACGGATCAGACTAAATGTTAGAGGCAACTATATGGATTGACTTCAATGGTTAGTTCGACACGTCCAAGGTGGAGTAAGACGTTCTGGTTGGCACACAATGATGGTGTGGATGAACGTGTCGGTTTGCTTCTATGGTCGAATTGATCAAAATAATAATATGTTGGATCTTCTGGGTATTCGGCTGACAGAAACGAGCAAAAGGTAGCATTACTAAGATTATTTGGCTAACGAAAAAGAACTAAGATGAAGATTGTTAAATTGTATCTCTTGTTCGGTTAAGCACTCGAAAGGGGGATAACAGTGGAGATTGTTGGATTGTATCTCGTTTTCGGTTGAGCACTCAAAAGAGGATGACAATAGAGTTAGTAATTTAGTTCCACTTCAGATAGTAGGTGTGATTGTGAGGTGTAGATAATTGGTATTGGTTCATATCTTAGCTAAAAATTTCTTCCAAGACATACGAGGCCAGTTCAATATTACACACCAATTCTGATTTAGATTACACTTCCAACAAAACTAATCATAATGCTCTTATTCACGATTGGTGGATCCTAGTGACAACAAATTTGACCAGTTCATGGATAGTTCCAAGTTTTGTTTGATTCTGTATCTAATGTTTTCTTATAAGCTCTCCTTTTATCAGGGTCTTTGTTTCTTTCATTAATTATAATCTTAATCATCTTTATATTCATTATCATCATGTAATATTATATTATCCGTGAAGTTATTTATGCTAATTATTGTATGATGATTTATTTTTGGTTTTACTTTTTTATGTACACCCTATATATCTTGGTTTCGGAATCCCAAATGGAATTTAAACTTTTATTTTTGATTTATTTTTGGTTTTCTTTTTTATGTACACCATATATATATATATATATATATATATATATATATATATATATATATATATATATATATATATATATATAGCAAATGATCTCTACCCTAGTGGTTAAGAGAGATGCATGCGGCCCAAGTGGTCGGGAGTTCGAGCCCCAATGGAGGCAGAGTTCACCACAATTACCCATTGCTTCAAAAAAAAAAATATATATATATATATATATATATATATATTTGAAGAACGGGTACTTTATTAAATAGGTAAAAAAAAAGTGGAGAAATACATAAAACTCGATGGTACACTCACCATCCAGTCCTCACTAAACTACTATCATACATCAGCCATGGATTTGAAATCACTTTCAATATTATGCAAAATATATATATATATATATATATATATATATATATATATATATATATAGAGAGAGAGAGAGAGAGAGAGAGAGAGAGAGAGAGAGATAGAGAGAGAGGGGTGAGCATTATTCGAGTTTGAACCGAAAATCGAACCGAACTGAACCGAATACGAGTTTCGGTTCGGTTTAAAAAAAAATCGGTTCGGTTTCAGTTTTGAAAATACTAAATTTTTTTTATTCGGTTTCGGTTTTGGGTTTCGGTTTCGGTCCAAAACCGAAAACCGAATAAAAAAATTTAGTTTATATATATATATATATATATATATATATATATATATATATATATATATATATATATATATGCATTAATTATAGGTATATACTAATATATATAGGTATATACTTAATGCATATATATATATATATATATGCATTAAGTATATACCTATATATATATATATATGCATTAATTAAGTATATACCTATATATATATATATATATATATATATATATATATATATATATATATATATATATATATATATATATATATATTGGAAAATTCTACAATACATCCACCCTTTTGGGATGTATCGATACATCCCAAATATGGACCGTTGGATGTTCATCCAACGGTCCAGATTAAATTCAGATTAAATAATACAGGATACATCATTTAATGCTGATTTAGACTTTTGACCTGTTGGTAACTTGCTTTAGCAGGTCATTCTTCATTTTAATTTTTTCAATGAACACCCTAAATTAACTCATATTTACTCTCTCAAAAGTCTAACCAATTTAATCTGAACCTTATTTTTTTTTTTTTGGTTACAGGCCATGGTAGTGGTGGTGGTGGTGGTGGTGGTGGAAAGAGAAACGGAGATGAAGAAGGAAATAAGAATCGGTTCGGATCGCGTTGAACGTCGTCGAGCCCTCCTAGAACAATGAGGAGTACCAGCTGCGCCGAAAAGAATCGGTCCGCTTCGCGTCGGACGTCGTCGAGACCTCCTCGAACAAGGAGAAGTACCAGCGGCGCCGCTCTAATTTTACTGCCCATGCCATTGTCAGAAATTTTATTTTTTATTTAACAATTTAATATTTTGTTAATAAAGCTACATGTCATGGTGGTGGTGGTGAACTGAGGAAGCCTGCTTCTGAGATCGGGCGGATTATTTTTTTACTTTTCTAATGATAATATTTTCGAAGAGAATATTTTTTTTGGACGGAGAATGGCCATTATCTTTGCTTTTAACACGGAGAATGGCCATTCTCTTTGCTTTTAATACGGCGAATGGACGGAGAATGATACATTTAGGACAAAAAATGGTACATTTAGGACGGAGAATGGACGGAGAATACGGCGTATGGCCGTTCTCTTTACTTTTAATACGGCGAATGGACGGTAAATACGGCGAATGGACGGAGAATGGCCATTCTCTTTGCTTTTAACACGGAGAATGGCCATTCTCTTTGCTTTTAATACGGCGAATGGACGGAGAATGGTACATTTAGGAAGCCGATAAATGCTCGTTCTCTCAAATCTCTTCTTTGTGTAAATTAAATCCAAGGAGGACACAATCCCTAATTTTAGTTATTGCTTAGTAGAGTCTGCTTAGTTGTTGTAAAATTGTGGTGTTGCTTATGTGACACTTTCATCTTTAATCTCATGTTTTCTATGAATATGTGTTTTGTTTGATTTTGATTTAGTAATCTTTCCGTAATTATTTTTTTTGTTTCATCTAACAATTTAATATTTTTGTTATAAAGCTACAGGCCATGGTGGTGGTGGTGGAAGGAGAAACGGAGATGAAGAAGGAAAGAAGAAGAAGTTTCGGTTCGCGACGGACTTCGTCGAGACCTCAATCAAGCGAAATTAAACCTCTTATAGAGTTCCTTAATTGAATTTGATCATGATAACCTTTTGTATTTTTCAAACGGCTAGTAGAATCTTCCTCGAGCCTTCCTCAATCAAACGGCTAGTAGATTCTTCCTCGAGCCCTCCTCAATCAAACGGCTAGTAGATTGTTTGCTAGTCTCGAAATTTATTTGTTTTTTCATCTTTCTCACTTTTTGTACTTCTCTCTTGCTATATATACAATAGTTTTCTTGTTTCATAGTACTATTATTCATTCTGAAATACATAGAATAGTTTTCTGAAATACAATAGTTTTCTTGTTCTCAAGATGTCTACTCGTGTGGTGGGAAATGTAGAAGACGTAGAAGATTGGTTGTCAGCTCCAAATGAAACCTTCATTCCGCGTATGTTGTGCAAGATTGAAGAACATCTGTCGATGATTTCAGCTGATGTTGTAAAGATCAATTCTATGCTTAGTTCATTAAAAATTGAACAAATGAATTTATCACGACGTTTTGAGAAGATTGAAGAATCTTCAGCTTTGAAGAAGGCATCTTCATCTGGAGCATAATGTGAAGGTGGTTTCCGTTGAATCTTCTTCCGATGAGGAGGACGTGGAGCTATAGTCTCGTAGTAAAGCATTGGACCGAATGCTCGTATTGTCCCCTACAGAAGAAACTGACTTTAGCAGTTCTTCTAAAAGAATGCGTGGAAATTTACATCCGGTCACACCATCGAAAAGTTTAACAATGGGTTCAACCTCGAAGCCTAGAAATTGTACTAGTGGTTCTTCGAGTTATTACGACTATATTTTTGCCGATGATAGACCTGACGAGTAAGTAATATGAGTTTTGATTTAATTCCAACAGTTTTTTTCTCCTAATTTATGCGTTTCTTTTCGTAGAGAAATAATATCATCTTGCAACAAAAACTATGTGTCTCGGTTTGAGATGAAGACCTTAGCTCCTTTAACGAAAATTAGCAATGGGGTATGTATAGAGAGTATATTTCTTCTTAGATGTCATCTATGTTTACTTCGATTCCATCGCTTACATTTTTAATAATTTATTCAGATTGTAGGCATTGTCTCTGCTCTTCTCACCGCAGAGGAACGGAAAAGAACCTCTAATAAAGCTAATGTATGGTTTTTACCAATAAAGATATCGGTGAGTGAGCATTTTATTCTTCTATGCATATGCATTAACAATTTTCTCGTTTGTTTGTCCTTCGTAATGTATTAGTTGATGTGTATGTAGAAAGAAACGTTACCTCCATCCGACAAAGAGCTTCATCAAATATGGAAGAAGTACAAATATTTTCAGGATTACATGGAATCTTTAAGCACTTGTAACGAGGTATTAATGTATTTCTGTTTAAATATTATTCCTAATTTTCTGAAAATTTACTAATTTGTTTTACCTAATTAATCCTGATTCAGATATACATACCCATTCATTTGGACGGACACTATACTCTTGCAAGAGTTCTGGTTAAAAAAAGGACTGTTGAAATTTGGGACTCACTTGCATCTAAAGATGATCTGATTCAAAACAAAACAGTCATAAAAGAAATAGTAAGCTCATATTCATCAATTTTTATGAATTGGGTACAAGATACGCGGTATACTAATACATATTGTATTCTGGTAATTGTAGTTTTCAAATTTGGATCTCTTTCTGGAAGAAGAGATTTTGAAGTTGAGAGATGCTAGGTTCAGCTTTTCTACTTTTGCAATAAAACGTCCTTCTTATGTTCTCCGCCAAGGCAATTCTGTTGATTGTGGGATTTTTGTAAGTACATTCATGAAAGACCGATGTAGTCTAGACTACCGTTCTCGCAATGTAAGTCTGAAAATATGTCGTCAAAAACTTTAACTTTTTAGAGCAATATTTTTGATGTTATGTTTGTTATATGCAGTTTGATGCGGGAATGGAAAGACGCAAAGCTGATGAATGGATTACAACTTCAGAGCACAATGAAGAGCTAAAAGAAGTCCAATCTGAAATGATTGAATATGGAAGATGATGATTTTTTTTTCTTCTTCTTTTATATCTAATGTATGGAAACCCCTAATGTATTATGTTCATTTGTTTTGTTGAGTTGTAATGACATTTTTGCCAAACGGCTTCGATTCTTTTTGATTAAGCAGAATCATTTTTGCCCTTCAAATTAATATAATTAAGCAGAAAGGAGTCTTTTGCCCTTCAATCGAATGACATTTTTGCCCTTCTAATTAATTCAAAATACCCCCGAACCCTTTTATTACAAAAAAAAAGAAAACTGTTTCGATTCTTCCTCTTCTTCCATACGCCACTCTGTACTCAAACCTAGGTCATTCTCCTCCAAAATTTTCAAACCTTCCTCCCCATTCGCAATATTCACACCATGTCGGCATCAGCGGCAGAATCATCACCGGCAGCATCACCAATTAGAGAAGATGCACCAGTTACAGAAAATCCAAAAGCGATAGACGGAGAACAACTGAAACCCTATTCTAAGAAAGTTGCACAAAAGAAAAAGGAAAAAGTTGCTAAACAAAAAGAAGTGCAAGAAGAAGTGCAAACAGAAGGTATAACTTTGATTTTATGTTCGCAAATTCTGTATATATTACAAGAAAAATGACATTCTCCGTCATAAAACGCATTTGAATGTTAAATTCTATTCGCCGTTTAATTTGGAACGAAGAATGGCATTCTCCGTCTAACTTGAAACAGAGAATAACATTTCCAGTGTTAAAACACATTAGAATGTTCATTCTCTGTTTTATTTTAATTGGAGAATGACACTCTCCATGTCATTTGAAACGGAGAATGACATTCTTCGTGTTAGTATACACGGAGAATGTCGTTCCCAGTGTTAAAACCCATAAGAATGGCCATTCTCCGACCTAATTTTTTGTTTTGTAGAAAAAAAATCTGCCAGGAATAAGGATTCTAGACTTTTCTGTTCTACCTTCAAGCCAATGCTAAATCTTATGGAGGAGGTCAATCAAGATGTTGGCCGTTTACCTGAGCCAGTTATTGGTTCCTTGAAGAATACCGATTTCTGGAATTTTGTCGAGATTTTCTACCAAAACAGAGTCCACGTCTCCGAAGTGGCCAAGGTAACGGAAGGGCTTGAGAATTTAATTACAAGTTACACAGAAGAAGAAGATGGCATCGGGTGCTTTGAATTGAGCACCACTGTTAAAATCGCGCCAAGCGTCGACGATATGGCAGTCATATTCGGTCTACCGCTGAATGAAGAAAGCGATGATGATGTTTCTTACAGAAGATTGATAAAGGAAAAACAACAGCAGCCCACACCACCAGCATCATTGAGCCTGTGTAGAGATCACTTCACAAGATTGTTGGCTAATACTAAGGGCAAATATTCAGAAGTCACGAATAAGGAAGTGAGAGACAAGTTCTTTGAATTGTTACGACGGCTTCGTGGCGGAGATAACGCTGTTAATCCAGATGATTTGGCCAAGCTAATAATCTTCCACTTGTGCCAAACAGTATTCTTCACAAAGTCTGGCAGTTCAAATTTGCCGTACAGATTCTTGGCCTTGGTAGACAGTGTGGACGTCATCAATAGTATATGCTGGCCAAGGTTAATCCTGACATATGTAATGGATAGCATAAAAAGGAGTAGAAGCAAAACTGATCAGGGAGATTACTCAATGGCTTTCCACAAATTGGAAGGTTGCACAATATACTTCCTCTATTGGTTTGCAGAACATAGTAAATTTGTGGAAAGGAAGTTCGCCCCAATTCCTGATTATCTAAGATTTTTCACATGGAATGGGTACGAAATCTCAAACTTTCTCAAGGCCGAATATCACAACAAAATGAGATCGAAGATGATATTGGAAGATCTGGTTATACCTGTTGGGGAAAAAGAAGGGCAAAAAGAAGATGAGCCACCTATAGAAGAAGTTAAAAAAGAGGGAGAGGAAGAACACCAAGAAGCAGGTGGGGATAACTTTGATGAACAACGGATACCACAGCATCATGAAATGGGCGTTGTGATGGACGACTCAGCAAAGGAATTGGAGGATTTGAGAAGACATCATTCTGATATTCTTGCGCAGAATGAAGAACTCAAAGAAAAGTTAAAAGAGATGGAGGCACAAGGAGCGCAGTTACGTGCAGCCAACCTTGATAATGCCATACTCAAAGAAAAGCTGAAAGAGCTCGAGGCAGAAGAAGCGCAACAACGTGCAGTCAACGTTGTGACGGAGGGCTCTGTGCATGAACTGGAGGATTTGAGAAGACATCATTCTGATATTCTTGCACAAAATGAAGAACTCAAAGAAAAGTTCAAATAGATGGAGAGCACAAGGAGCGCAGTTACGTGCAGCCAACCTTGAGAATGCCATACTCAAAGAAAAGCTGAAAAAGCTCGAGGCAGAAGAAGCGCAACAACGTGCATTCAACGTTGTGATGGAGGGCTCTGTGCATGAACTGGAGGATTTGAGAAAGCAGAATTCTGTTCTTATTGCAGAGGTACATGCACAAGGTAAAATCTTTTATATTTCAAATTTCTATTCTCCGTATTATATTACACGGAGAATATCATTCTCCGTGTTAGATTCACATCATACATTTCATTGTTGTTTATTTTATTTCAGAGCGAACAACCGAGCAACTCAGAGAAACAAATAAAAGGCTCGTTGAGGAGAAAATGGAGCTTCAAAATAAAGTTGAATCGTTCAATATTTAAGCCACTGAAAAGGATAGAAAAATCGTTAATCTCGAAGCCACGGTTGTAGCATTGCAGCGTCAGAAGATTGAAGCAGCTGCTGAACTTGCTGCTCCAAAAGAAGAGGAGGATCGGGGGGAAAGAGGTTCAGAAAACCATCAGCGCCATTAGGTGTTGAAGATGTTACTACCTTGGAAAAGAATACAGTTGGAGAGGCTAATAAAAAGCGGAAGATTAATGCCGCTCCAAAATCTCGAGGAGACGCCAAAATAGCTGAATTAAAGAAGAACCGTGTCATACTAAGGAAATGCGATGAACTCTTACTTTGGAAACATGCGGATGAAGAGCTGAAGAAGCAATACATCGACATCGTAATTCCCAAAAAGAAGTGTCCAGAGTATGTATCAGAACCCTTTTTTTCTTTTGTTTTTTCTAGAATTTTTTCACAATTATGTAATGAGAATCTATCTTTATTAATTTAATCTAAACTAAATTTATGTGTAGTGATATTGTATACTCATTTTTGCCGAAAGAGGGTAAAAATGTAGTCACCGTCGAGCTGTCGGCAATAGACCTGCAAGACATACTCAACTATGAAGACATGGAGGCTGGCATACTGAACCTAATAATAAGGAAGCTGAGAGAAATTCAAGGCATTAAAAGAAGGTCTCCCCCGTCTAGTTCAAAGGACGTGCCATTGATCCAGAAGCAAAAGCCGGCGCCCCAATCACATAAGTGGTCTGTATTCATGATGGCCCACACATTGGTAAGAATTCAAACAAAAAAAATCCATATTCATGTGTACACCGATAAAAAATGACAAAAAAATTACTCATGATATTGTGTTTTATTTTTGGGAAACAGACCATCGTTGAACGTGCCAATGAACCAGAAGCAAAAGTCGGCGCCCTTCAAGACATCCAAACAGATGTAGTAGACTTCGTCATGGGTTTGGAGGACGACATAGAGTTGCTATTCATCCCACTCTTTAATTCATCCATGAAACACTATATTCTGCTCACATTCAACTTTATCTCCTACGACTGGACACACTACAACTCTTTGAGGCAAAACACGTACGAAAAGTGCAAGGTGGATGCAGAATTAATGAAGAACACCTTAGAGCCTATCGTTAGGAGAAAAGTTGATAGGATGAGGAAGAGATGCCCGGCGAAGATAGAGTATGAGAGCAAAGTGCTGAATTGTTCTCCAAATTGCCCACAACAACTGGCACCCAACTGCCTCTTGTACACGGCGTATTATATGAATATGTTGACGACTACTCCCTTCAAAATACCGGGAGGAAATGATGATGAAACTCACCAGAAGATTACAAAGATGAGGTTGGTATGGGCTAAGAAGTTGCTTAAAAGCAAATATGTAACACGAACCAAGCAATGACATTGTAAAACAACAATGTAATTATGTAATTGGGCAAGGAACTTCTGTCTTTTATAAGCTCTGCTTTTATAATAAAATCATTTTTGAATTACATTTACATTGTCAAAACCAAAAAAAGTTTGAGGATTCTATTCTCCGTTTATCTTGAAACGGAGAATAACTTTCCCGTTTAAATTAAATCGTTTGAGGATTCGATTCACCGTTTATTTCGGAACGGATAATAACATTCTCCATCTGTCTTAAAATGGAGAATAACATTCCCAGTGGTAAAACACATTAAAATGTTCATTCTCCGTTTTTTTAAATGGAGAATAACGTTCTCCGTGTCTTTTGAAACGGAGAATGTTATTCTCCGCTTAGTTTGAAAAAGAGAATGAAGATGAGCTTGATGAGAATATGACGAGGTTGGTATGGGCTAAGAAGACTACAATGATGAGGTTGGTATGGGCTAAGAATTAGATTTCAAGAGAACTTCTGTCTTTTATAATGTCTGCTCTGCTCTGTCTTTTATAATAAAATCATTTTTGAGTTATATTTACATTGTGAAAACCACGAAAAATTTGACTTTTTGAGTTACATTTACATTATAAAAGTCTGAAATACTACATAAAATCCTACTATCAAGAAAAAAGTTGAATGTGAGCTGCGTGCGGGCATCGCAGAGCAATAGAACTCCTTGAGGCAAAGGAATTTCTTGAGGCAAATCACTTCATCGTGCATCGTCAGAGCAATGAAAGTCCCTGAACAAAGGAACTCTGTGCATAGTCAGAGCAATGGAACTCCATGAACAAAGGAACTCCGTGCATAGTCAGAGCAAATCCAAGTGGGAGCGCTTCGACAGAGTGTGGATTGGCAATAAATCCAAACCCAGGCACATCTCAGTCTTCTGAAGGACTTTACCACCAAAGCTTCTTCAACCAAAACCCTGCGGCTCTTCCAGTAACCAACAGGAAAGAGTCTTGCCAAGGTGGGAGATCGGTAGAGTGCATCTCCAGGATGAAGAAGGATGCCTTTGCAAGGTGCTCTGCCTCAAGGAATTTCTTTACAAGGTCCTTTGCTCTCAAGGAATTCCTTTGCTTTTGTTCCTGTACCTCAAGGAATTCATCTTGCTCTTACTCTGACGATGCACGATGAAGTGATTTGCCTCAAGGAGTCATCCAAAGGTTCCTATGCTCTGACGAAACACGATGAAGTGATTTGCCTCAAGGAATTCAATTGAAAGCTTCGACTGTGAAGGAGGAGTGTTGTTCTCCGTCGTCTTTCAGTTCGTGTCCACGTGGTAGATGTTTGGATCTCGGGAAGTATCGGAAGAACCTGTACGAAGTGGCCTTCTGTAGAGCCAAGGAGTTCCATTGCTCTGACGATGCACAATAAAGTGTTGGATGACATCCAAAGGTTCCTTGAGGCAAGTCACTTCATCGTGCATCGTCAGAGCATAGGAACCGTTGGATGACTCCTTGAGGCAAGTCACTTCATCGTGCATCGTCCGAGCAAAAGAACTCACTGAGGCAAAGGAATTTCTTGAGGCAGAGCACCGTGCAAAGGCACCCTTCTTCATCATGGAGATGCACTCTACCGATCCCCCACCTTGGCAAGACACTTTCCTTGAGGCAAAGGACCTGCAAAGGAATTCACTTTATATTGCATTCTTCCGAGCAATGGAACGCCCTGAGGAAAAGGAATTTCTTGAGGCAAATCACTTCGTCCTGCATCGTTGGACCAATAGAACACGTCGAAGAAATGAACTCCTTGCGGCAAAGGAACACCGTGCATAGTCCGAGCGAATCAACGTGCGGGTGCTTCGACAGAGCGTGGAACGATAATAAATCCAAACCCAGGCACATCTCAGTCTTCTGAAGGACTTCACTACCGTGCATCGTCGGACCAATGGAACACGTCGAACAAAGGAACTCGTTACGGCAAAGGAACACCGTGCATAGTCTGAGCGAATCAACGTACGGGCGCTTCGACAGAGCGTGGGTTAGCAATAAATCCAAACCCAGGCACATCTCAGTCTTCTGAAGGACTTCACCACCAAAGCTTCTTCGAACGAGAAGATCGACAACCAAGAGAAAAGCGTCTTACCAAGGCGGGGGATCGGTAGAGTCCATCTCCACAAGAAAAGCTAAGTGAGACGAGAACAAACTCTCCCTACACTACTGTCATTTATAGGCATGGAACAACTCGGACTCATACGCCAATTGGCAGCCACTTCGAATTCAATTCAATTAATTTCTATCAATACCAATGCATCTGTCCCTTCTCAAGTAAAGCTAAGTAAGACTAGAACAAACTCTCCCAACTACTTCCATTTATATGCCATTAATACCAATGAATCTGCCCCTTCGAATTTTGCCAACTTTGATACCCCCTACTGTATCAAAGTTTTTTTCTAATGAGAGAAACTTTGATACAGTAGGGGGTATCAAAGTTTTGATACCACCTATGTATGACATGTGGGCCATCTCAAAATTTATGTGTGTATATATATATGTTTACACATTTTTCAAAGCAGGAGTGGCCCACATGTCATACATAGGGGGTATCAAAACTTTGATACCCCCTACTGTATCAAAGTTTTTTTTTTCAATTTTACTTAACTTTTAAATGAGAGACTTTGATACAGTAGGGGGTATCAAAGTTTTGATACCCCTATGTATGACATGTGGGCCATCTCAAAATTTATGTGTATATATATGTTTACACGTTTTACAGAGCAGGAGGGGCCCACATGTCATACATAAGGGGGTATCAAAATTTTGATACTGTAGGGGGTATCAAAGTTTTGATACCCCCTATGTATGACATGTGGGCCCTCTCAAAATTTATGTGTATATATATATATGTGTACACATTTTATAAAGCAGGAAGGGCCCACATGTCATACATAGGGGGTATCAAAACTTTGATACCCCCTACTGTATCAAAGTTTTTTTTCTTTTAAATGGGCCCCATACATAACTTACAAAAAAGTATAAATAAAACAAAATTTTGTTATAGTCAAGATTTGATCCAATGACCTCTTAAATACAAGTCTAGCATTGTAACCACGACACCACAATAGCATTCTCCGTGTTTTATTAAACGGAGAATAGCATTCTCCATTTTGAATTACACGGAGAATAGCATTTCCAGTGTTAAAATTATATTAGAATGTTCATTCTCCGTTTTAATTTGAAACGGAGAATGATATTCTCCGTTTCATTTATAACGGAGAATTATATTCTCCGTTTTGAACTGCACGGAGAATGTCGTTCCCAGTATTAAAATGATTGAGGATTCTATTTGCCGTTTAGTTTGGAACGGAGAACGGCATTCTCCGTTTAATTTGAAATGGAGAATAAGATTCCCAGTGTTAAAAACACATTAGAATGTTCATTCTTCGTTTTAATTTGAAACGGAGAATGATATTCGTCGTGTTATTTGAAACGGAGAATGATATTCTCCGTTTTGAACTGCACGGAGAACATATTTTCTCCATTTTTGATATTCTCCGTTTTGAACTTGGAATTTGATATTCTCCATTTTTATCTAATTGTCTTCTCAAACTTTTGCATTGGAGAACATATATTTTATCTAATTGTCTCGTGTGAATGATATCTTTCCACATAAGAAAGACATTGTCTTAAGTCAACGACGTTTCATTTTATTCCATTTGCTCTTTTTCGCTATTTCGCTTTCGTACTTTACAATTACGAAAATCGTGACCCGATTTTTTACAAATTCTAGGCTTCGGGATAGGCTGACTTTCTGTAGGCTGGCTTGATTTCCCTTGAGAAGGCCTTCTTTTTGTTGCTACCGGATTTGGCTCTTTTAAAGCTTCATCCACTCCATGAACTGCATCAGCTACCATTTGTTCTACTTCACCAATATCGGTCACCATTTCTTTCAACTCCATCAGAACAGACGACATCAACTCCGTTCCCCTCTCTTAAATTTTGCTTTATTTTTTACAATAGTATGCAAACAGATTAACTTGTTCATTAATACCACCATACCTTCTGCTCTCAATACTGTCTGGGTGGATGAATCTTCTTTCTGAGCTAGGTCCGGAGAGATAACTCTCTTTGCAATCCTTGAGCCAACGAGATTTTATCAAGTTCTTTGGAATATCTCCAATTTGCAATCTCTTCATTGCTGAAAAAATATGCCTACAAGGAATCCCCTTGGTCTCCATCCACAAGCATTTACAATTTATGATGTTGTCGGCCGGATCAAATGTAACCTTCCGGTTGACACTGTTTGGCGACATATACTTTTAGACAGTGCAAACTTCTGCCTCTCTTATGATGTGATGATGGAGAACGGTATATGCATCAGAACGTGTGATTTCCTTCCTTACATCTATAAACACCGTTTTAGTGTAAATTGCGGCAAATTTACCTTCTATTACGGCCATGCTAGTTTGATTCACAACTGGTGTTGAGAGTTTATCAGTGACATGCTTACTCATCTGGCCGTAACGTAAGGCCGCCAAACCGTAGTCACAATTTTGAAGGGCCTTCCATAGTGGCAGGTTCTCATTCAAAAACCTTTTCAGAAATGCGTTCATAGATTCACATCTATTTGTTATAGTAGAACCGCCAAAATAATTTCCACGTAGGAATGTGTCCGCCCATCGCTCCCTCGTTCTGTACAATGCAGTGGTCCACTCATTGTTCTCTACATTATAATCTGTTAGCATCTGCTGCCAACGGTTTTCAAATTCTTCGACTGAATAGTACCTGTTTAGAAAACATGGACAGTAACTAAAGTTGAGATATTGTAACAACAACATACTTCAAAGTAAAGTAGCAAGTGTGCGATGTACCTTTTAATCAGAAGACTCAGTTTATTGTGAAAACCCTCTCGGTGTACATATTTGGCAACATTGTTTAGGATATGACATGAGCACGTTCGATGAACTACGCTGGGCATTAAATCCTCAATTGCTTTATTCATGGATCTGTAACCATCCGTGAGAACTGTCACTGGTAATTTGCCATTCATACACTCTAGGAATTTTTCTAGAACCCAAGAATATGTCTCTGCAGTCTCATTATAGATCATTGCAAACCTAAATACACAAGTCATCGCATGATTGTTTGTACCCACTAGAACCACCAACGGCATTTGACTTATATTTGTTTTATATGTAGAATCGAATGCTAGTGAATCTCCAAATAATTCGTAATCGAATCGACATGCACCGTCAGCCCAAAAGAGATGGGTCAATCTGGAATCTTCGTCTACCTTATACGCGTAGAAGAAATCTGGATCACTGCCCTCCTTAGATTGAAGAAATGTAAGTGTTGTCGTAGCATGAACATCGTCTAGTGCTCTACTATCTTGAGCTAGAGCGTTGTATAAATCCTTTCTCGTCCATCCAACCTTATCCCAGCCACCTTTCTTTTGGACAATTAAATTCCATATCTGTCCAGTCCCCATCCCTGATTGCTTCATAAGCTTAATTTCTTCCAACACTGTGGATGATATCGTACGATAGGATCTCAAAAAAACTGTTTTATAATCATTCGCCAGGATATGGTCGTGATGTACATAAAAATTTTTGATGAACCACATCTTTGTTTTATCGGTGTACCCAATACAAAAAATTGCTTTACAACCACTTCTGCTTTCACTTCTTGGCTCACGAACCCTGTTAGGAGCTTCCTTGTATTTCTTGTGTCTGAATCCCACATTCGAACAACACCAACTACGGACCATCACCATCCCAGATTTGTTTTTCTTTACCTCGTTCTTTCTAATACTGAAACCATATACTTTTGAATATATCCGGTAGAATGTCTCTGCTTCTTCAATAGAGTTGAACTGTAGGCCAACAATATCTTCTTCTAAGAGATGTTTGGGATCTTTGTTAATGTTGGCAGACTGCAATATTTTTTTCATCGTCGCTGCATCAAAATCCAATGGAGATTCACCGTCGTCCCTAAGAACAGAATAAAACAAAATAAACATGAGAAATAAATATAAAAATATAATGCATTTCTTAAATCCATTAGAAAGGGTGATGCGAAATAACATTTCGTTGTTTACGTTGATGTCGTCGTCGTCGTTATGATGCATTCTTCCATTGTTTTCTTCATCTTGTTCTTTACTGTCTCCTAAGTTAACATCTTCCAAACTTTGCTCATCATCCAAATTATCTGACAGTCCTCTTGAAAGGAAGCTTTCTTCATCGACTAAATCTTCCATATGACGATCACTTTCTCCATGTGACGTCGACATTGAAGAAAATAGAGTGTGTTAGAAACCAGCAGAATAAACGAAGGACAAGAAACAATACAAGAAGAAAGAGTAATGCTATATTCGTACCTCCAAATTGTCCCTCTAATATATAGCCCTCCCATCTGATGTGGCATGTTAAATAATAGTGTGTGTCATCTGACATGACTGATGACATGGCAAATTTTAATCCAAAAAGTTAACTACCCAATTTTCTCCATAATAATTTAACGTTAATATCAATGTTAATTTAATGTTAATATTAATTTATGTTAATATTAATGTTAATGTTAATATTAATATTAATATTAATATTATTGTTAATGTTAACGATAATATTAATATTAATGTTAATGTTAATGTTAACATTAACTTTAATGTTAATTTTTATTTTTAGTTTTATTTAAAAAAAAAATTTGCCACGTCAGCTGCCAGATCAACATATCACGTCAGCTGCCACGTAAGGATGGACAATTTGAAAGTACAATTTGGAGGTACAAAAAGCATTATTCAGGAAGAAACAACTTCCAGCAAGGCAACAACACAACCTTTTCGTCTTCCTTGTAACTCCGCCACGTGGCCCTCTTTTGATGGCTCATGAAAAATCTTGAGTGATTCTAGGAGCAAGCATAATTTTAAGGAAACAACTTCCAACAACACAACTTTCTCGTCTTCTGGGTACATGTATTATTAAATTTTGTAGCTAATAACGCATGAGGAAGCATGCAACAGCATTCTCCACGTGGCCCTCTTCTGTAGGATAACGCATGCAGCAGCATTTAATGCTACGAAACCCTATTGTCTTGTTATGTGTATCCTATGTGGCATGAGGCAGAAGACAACATCTTGCATAGGCGGCTATATTCATAAATGACAATAAGTTTAAAAAGTCATCTCCAATACAAAAAAGTATTGAGAAGACAATACAAAGTAAGTTTTTACAACTTCCAAGACAACTTTTACTCTTCTAATGATATGGTATCAGTGCTTATTATTAAATTGTGTGGGATAACGCATGCAGAGCATTTAATGCTACGGGATCTGTTGTGTAAGGAACACAACCTGTGAGAGAGAACCCGAGAGAGAGAGAGAGAGAGAAAGAGAGAGTGTGGGAGATGGGATAAAGAGGAAGGATCGAGCTCGACTAGATTTTAAACTTAAAATTCAATTTTTGGTTATCATTACTAATAACTAGTTCGCACGTCCGAGTTTAGACGAACACTAACCGAGCCCCGAGCAACGTGACATCAGCTAGCTAGGTTTCTAATACCGTGGCATTCCTGTTAATTTAAAAATTAAAATATTATTGAAACTAATATTAATACTAAAATTTAAAATATTTTTTGATTTAACATTTACTTCAAACTAGTTAAAGTTAAAATTGCATTCTTTTTTATTTAAAATGTAATTTGAACTACAATTAATATTAACATTCGCTTGTTCCGTAGTTTAAGTCATATTTCGCTGCTTCTTGCTTAAGTCTATGCACCCAAAGAACTTGATTGTTCAAGTCGAACGCGTGCACAGCACGTTCGCTCGATGCAAGGCTTAACGTAGCCCTTGCTTGTCAAGTCGTTGCACGAACACATTAGAAAAGAGTTTTGTTGGGCTATCGAAGTATAGCAAGCACCATCCCGTGTCACGTGCATTTGTTAAGCAGTGAAAGGGTGTGAAGGCCACTGGCAATGTCAAGCCATCACGGACTATAGCTGGGTTAGACGATGACCCTTTTGCGGCAGGCCAAATCGGTCCCTTGGCCTAGGAATGGATTGGTTCAAGGAGCAATACACAAGAATAGACTACCATATTGGCAGGATTATTTTTGGTATTCCCGGTGAGGCAGAGTTTTTTATTTTTCGGTGAGGCAGAGTTTTCACCATCGACTTGATTCCAGGGACGGCACCAGGATCGGAGAGAGTCTACAGGATGGCACCTTCAAAGTTGGAAATCTTGTACAAGATGATTGAAGAACTCAGAACCAAAGGATTCATTCGGACTAGTGGATCGCCTTGGGGAGCACCGATGCTTCTTGTGAAGAAGAAGGATGGTACGTCAAGATTATGTGTTGATTATCGTACATTGATGTCTTATTTGATCAGCTCAAGGGAGCGGCTGTATTCTCGAATATTGACTTGCGGTCATGAGGGTACCATCAGATCCGAGTCAGAGAGCAAGTCATCCCGAAGACATCATTCAGATCGAGGTATGGACATTGGGATTTCCTTGTTATGCCATTTGGAGCGACTAGTGTGCCAGCCGTATTCATGGACCCCATGAATCGTATCTTCATGCACTATTTGGATCAGTTCGTGATAGTGTTCATAGAAGACATCTTAGTCTATAGCTGTAGTGCCCCGTCCCTATATCGTGCCCCGTACTCCGTCCACGGGGTGCGCGAGAAAGGAACACTGTCGCTATCGATTCGATTGGGACCGATAGGTCGGGATCGATTGACTCGATCGAACGGGAATGGTTGAATTAAGATCCATTCTCTCGTCTGAAGTAAACTCAAGGTGAGTGGCTGACCCTTCTCTTCTTGACCCCCTTCCTAGGTAAATCGATAATGTTGTTGCGAATGAAAGGATAAATGCAAGGGCACAAACACGGGAAAGGGATTGAGTTTTCAAAGATAATATAGGCTATGTCTTAATAACTAAAAGGAAAATATGTCTTCGCACGGTTATGGACAATTTGTCGACAAGGTGGTAGTTTCCTCGAGCAGCAACCCAGGGCCACGGGACCGTTTCGACCTAGGAGAAAACAGGGTATAGTCGTGCATAAGGTTTCAGCACAGGTTAAGCGGGGACTTGCATCGGAGCTAGCTACTTGCGTTGAAAGGACCCCGATTAACAAAGCTATACGTCCAGGATGGCTTGTGATGCCAGTGACATCGAAAAGGGACGAGGCGAAGGAGGTCAGCCACTCGCCTTAGACTTGCTTCAAGCGAGCGACTGGTTGGCTGCGCTGACGTCGCCTACGCGATCACCTACAACTTGCTGAATATGGGACTTGGTTCCAGAGAAGCCATTCCATAACGTGGAATGGATCTTAATTCAACCGTTCCCGTTCGATCGACCCGGCCGATTCTGACCTATCGGTCCCAACCGAATCGGTAGCGACATTGTTCCTTTCTCGCGCACCCTGTCACGACCCGCACCCGGAGTAAGGGCATGAGTGCGTGATGCGTCCTAGCCTACACCGCAGAAACGACGTAGAACCATGTCTAGTTCTACTATCTAACAACAGTTATAATATCAAAACCTGTCGAGAACGGTCAACTCCGAATGGAGGACAAGCAATGACAATATAATATACTCAATAAGCTATGATATTGTTGCGACCGTCCAGTATTGGTATTTATGGTGCACATCATCTTAATTCAACTGAGTAGTTCAAAGGAGGGAATTATGTATGGTATTTATGGTGCACATCATTAGGACAGGTTGCGACCGTCCAGTGTTGTGATAAGCTATGATATCAGTAAGTTTGGGATCCTTCGGATATTGGGCTAGCAACCCGTATCGAAGCGATCATAGTCTTACACATAAGGATGCCAAAGATGCATTACGGTACGAAACACCGTGACCTTCATATAGATAGGGCCGGTGGGCTGAGATTAGCGCTGGGTGCAGGCGCAGGGACTGCCACCCTTATGCATATGTTTAAGTTTATGGTTGGTTGGTTGAGTGAAATGATATGATTTCTTATGTAAAGTTCTAACCTTGCAGGCTAGGCGAAATGGGACATAGATGAGCACGATCACTATGTTTATGTTAAGATTATGTCTAACTGTATCTTCCGCAGGGACACGGTAGTGGACAAGTTCATGATATGTTCGGCTCGAGGCGGGGCTCGGCTTGGACGTGCCGAGGCATGGAGTCCTTAGCGTTCAAGAGGAGCTACCGCATTGGCGTTCAAACTTGCGACATGGAGATGTTCAGCCGAAGACTACTTGTTGGCTATAAAGAGACATAATGTATGGAACAATGCACTCCTTTGTGAGCTAGAGAGATCATGAGCGTTGTAGCCAATTGGCATGTTAAGTTGGGCTATTCAGAGCCATTGTAACCTTCATTTCATTATCAATAAAAGGGATTCTTGTTGTATACTACATTTTTCTTCCGCTGTTTATATTATCAATTTGAGCTATAAACACTATTCTGAATCTGTTATCTTGCCTTGCACGAGCGCAACTCCAGGCTCGTGCGGCATCACGCCCCAACGAGGACGATGATTCGGGTAAAAACTTGATAATGATGAAGACGGTAACTCGGTCGACAATCGTAAGTATCGAGGTATGATCGGAAAAATTTAACAGTAGCATTAATATTAAATCTACATTGGCTTTTCTGTTAATTTAAAATTTATAATATAATTAAAACTAATATTACGAAAATGCTATTTGCTCCCAAAAAAGGTGATACCATCTTCCATTATGTGGCATATGACATGGTTGCTAACATGACAGTTGACATGGCAAAATTTAACAATAAAATTAATATTAAAATTAACATTAATAGTAAATAAATAATTTAATATTAAATTAACATTAATTAATATTAATATTAACATTAATATTAACATTAATATTAATATTAACATTAGCATTAGCATTAACATTAATATTAACATTAATATTAATATTAATATTGACATTAACATTAACATTAACATTAAAAAAATTAGGTAATTAATTTTTGGGGTTAAAATTTGCCATGTCAACTGTTATGTTACCTGCCATGTCAGATGCCACATAATGGGAGATGGCATCACCCAAATATGTTGGAAGCCCAAACGACTAATTGCTAATATTAATACAGTGGCATTACCGTTATTTTCCAATAGATTCGTGCCTTGTTCGGTCACAGTGTCACACCCCTCCACGAGCGGGTTACATCCCCTAAACGAGGGGTTAAATAGCATTTTCCAAAGAAGAGAACCCATCCGAATAGAGAGAAACAAAGGAGAGAAGAAGAAGAACAGTCATAATAGAGAGGAGCAAGAGCAAGATCAACTGCAGTGGATGGGCCGTCATCCCTACCGAGATTCTCTCGATGATACTGGTACTGTCGGGGATGCCGGCGGACAAGGTAATGTGCAACGTGGCCCCAGTTTACCGTTCGTGGTGGAAGGCGCTCAACGGTCCCTTAGACTATTGGTCTAACGTCGACTTGGTACAGTGGTGCCGGAGGACCCAGCAAACCGCTGAGATTAGTTTGACCGTAATGAAGCTCGTGGCTCGTAGTGGGGGATATCTAGGGTCCTTCTCCGCGTACAAGCTCGACGAAGCAGCCTTCTCTTTTGCATGTTTAAGGCCAGTGCAAAATTTTATTTGGTCTTATTCTAATACTTTATTTTTTCTATTACAAAATTTTACGTATACTTTTGTTAATTTCTATTGATGTTTTCTCATTTTTATAATACAGTAGAAAATTTCTAAGGGTGCTGCGCATTCTGAAGTGCGACGTGAGTGATGAAACTTTCGTGAGACACTTGGAGTTTCTCCCTGTGCTGGAAGAACTCGACATTAGCTACTGCCTCTATATCACGTCGACTAGAATATTTTTTGCCAAAAAGTATTGCCACCGTCTGGTCAAGCTGAGTAGGAACATGCCCCCTCTAGATTTCATGCTCAGGAACATGTTCGTGCTGGACACGAAAAACGAGACGGAGGGAAAGGCTGTCACCCTCACTTTTCCCAGTTAGGGGTAAAATGGTAATTTTCCATTTTATAATATTTTTGGGAATTTTATTTCATGAATATTAATATTTAATTATTATAGGAGTCGGGTTCGAATTTCATCGCATTCTGAGTTGATTCGGGACTCCGAAAAAATTTCGACTTGAGTCGTAATTAGCATATTAATTAACCATGGCCCACCACACTAAACTTTTAGGTTTAGGAGTTTGGACTAGTCCCCGATGAGTAATTAAGTTTAATTATGATTTTTATTTAATTTTAGCAACTTCCGAAACCAGTTTTGGGACTTAACTTAGCCTAGAAGCAAGGGAGGGGCAAACTTGTAATTACAAGTGCCCCTACCCTCCCTTACATGGCTGGTCATATAGTCCCCCTCCACCTCTCCTTCCTTCATCACTAAGTCTTCTTCTTCTCTCTTCATTTCTTTATTCCAACTCATTCTTCTTCCTCCAAATCTTCATTTAGGTAATCCTTTAACTCTCATTTAATTCATCTTTTTGCATTTATTCTTTCACATAAATAGGAGAGGGGATCATTCTCTACATGTTGACCCTAGATTTTGTAGGTTTTCTTAAATTCTAGTTTAAGGATTAATTATGGTTTTATTCTTTTAAGAGTGGTATATATATATATATATATATATATATATATATATATATATATATATATATATATATATATATATATATATATATATATATATATATACATGTGTATTTGTGTGTCTATATATATATATATATATATATAGACACACAAATACACATGTATATATATATATATATATATATATATATATATATATATATATATATATATATATATATATATATGTGTGTGTGTGTGTGTGTGTGTGAAAATGGCTGATCCCTCCCCCACCGATCCCTCTCCCCCCCTCTTCCCGGCATGGCAACCTCTGCCGGCCAGCGCTCCCGCCCCCCCCGCCCGTCCGGCAACCGGCTCGGAGGCCCTCCCCCTTCGCCCTTCGGCTCCGCCGCGGTCGTCAGTGCCGGGTGTCACCGTACTTTGCCGATGCGTCCCCCACGGAGGGAGCTCTTCCGGGTCCTGTCGCGTGGCTTCGGCCCGGCCGCCCCCGCCACGGACGGCGGCGCCGACCTCCAAGATCCGCTCTCCCTTCGATCTTGGGCCCCCCTCCTCATCTGAGGTCTTCCTCGCCTCTTGCTGCAGAGCAAGCCGGCGCCGGAGTGACCCCTAAGCTCACCCCTTCTCCTCCCCGGGCAGTCCTGGCCTCGTCGAATCTTTCCACCGCGGCGTTGCTTGACACCGTCGGTCGGCACCCCCGGTCGTTTCCCTCCCCGGCCGTTCCCCCATCTCCCCGGCCTCCTGGTCCCTGTTGGCCGCCGGACCTTGTGGATCTGATCGCCCGCTCCGCGGAGTTGCTCCGGCGGTCCCGATCCGCGGTGGCGCCCCCCCTGAGATGGCCGCCCCACTCATCCCCCGTCATCGTCCGCCCCTCTGAGGACGAGGAGCCGGCTCCTCCAGCCCCTCCGCCGGAGGCTGCCCCCCTCCGGTGGCCCCGTGTTTCTTCCCCCGGCGTTCCGCGTCCGTTCGACGACTCTCGCTCCTCGTTTCCCCCGCCGGTTGCGTGTGATGGCTCGCGGGTCTCTCTTCTGTCCCAATCACCCACGTGGACCTGCTCCCTCGGGGGAGGCGCGCCTCGGGCCTCGTGTGTTGACTACGCGGTCGGAGATCAGTCTGCTGACCCTCTCTTTGCGCAGCTCGTGGATCCCTCCTTGCTGAGCAAACGGTTTGCGCAGCACGTGGTCGACGATCAATCGGTTTGCGCTGTGGCCGCTTGCCCCCTTTCTGAGCAGTCTGGGCTTCCCTCCTTTGCGCGGACTGTTGACCCTCTCTTTGTGCAGCACGTAGGTCCCTCCCACGTGGCTGGCCCTTATTCCTCCCTGGCACCAGCGGCTGTGCGTAATTCGATCTCTCCCCCCGCTTTCACGTGATGCCTGTGGGCCCCCCCTTCACTCTCACTCTCGAGGGACGGTCTTCCCGCTGCTCCCTCTGCGCAGTTTGAGAGACTCGCCCTTGCGCACGTGGCAGCCCCCGCTCCCCCTCTTGCGCAGTCGCTCCTGTGCAGAGGCCCTTTGGCGCTGCTCCCGGCCTCCTCAGCCGCGCCTCCTGGCAGCGGTCATCCACCCTCCGTTTACCTTGCTCCCGGCGCAGCGGGTGAGCCCCCGGTGGCTCTCTCGTGGCCGCACTCCGCTCATTCCCGGCTGGGCCTCCCTCCCCAGGCCGCTCCCCCGGCCACCTCCGGTGGTGCAGCTCCCTCCTCTTCCCCTTTAGCCGCCCCCGCTCAGAGTGCGTCTTCCGGTGCCCCCTTGGTCCGTCCTCTGCTGGGTCCGACCTCAGTTCCCTCGGCGGCTCTCCCGGACTCTTCCCTGGCGCAAGCCATCTTACCCCCGGCCGCTGCAGCCCCCTCAATGGGTTTAGGCACCCCCTCTGGCCTCGCCCCATCGGCATCCAGAACCATCCCTCCCCTCTCCTTTGCGGACGCCCTGCGGCCTGATCGGATTCGGTCCGGTCCTCTTCCGGCCGCAGAAGTGGTCCTGCCTGACGTCCATCTGACGCCCCCGCCTGACGGATACCCTATCCGGGTCCCTTTCTCCAGCGAAGAGATCCGCTCCCTCTCTTCCCCCTTCATCAGAACTCTGGTTCTCAAGTTCGGGTCCGGATGCCCCAAACTAACCGTTGTCCGGGAGGCAATCTCCAGATGGGGCCTCTCGGCGACCTACCGGATAGCTCCTCTTGATCCCAAACACCTGTTCCTCCATCTTTCTTCAGATCAGGACTACAGCCAAGTGTGGTCGAAAGGCACGACCAAAATTGACAAGCAGTTAGCCAAAATTGTCAAATGGTCTCCGGATTTTAACCCTAAAATTGATTCGACCATTATCACCTCCTGGATCATCCTTTCTAATCTCCCCCTTGTGTGTTTTCCAGCAGCGGCCCTCAAGAGGATTGCCAGCTCTTTCGGGGTCCTTGTCGCCGTTGCAGATGAAACGAGAAACCTCTCCAAATGTAATTACGCAAAAATTTGCGTAGAGCTGGACCTTGCTAACGAGCCACCCGCAGAGATAGAGATTGAACTCGGCAATAAATCATTCAGGCAAGCGCTGGTTTACGATAACAGCATCATTTTCTGTCAGCACTGCCAGATGAGCGGTCACTCTCTCCAACACTGCTTTCGTGCACACCCTGAACTCAAGAAACCTGTCCCAAGGAGAGCGGGTAGCACTGTAGCGGCTCCTTCATCTCGCCAAGCAACGCGGATCCTCCCCAACCCCGCTCTCCCCGCTCAGACCTCCCTACCACAATCCGCTGATATCACCGCATCTTCTTCCTCCCTCGCCATCACCATACTCAATTCCTGCGGAGTATTGGCCTCAGACTCTGCAGTTGTCGCTCCGGAGCTGCAGGACTCTGATCGCCCCTCTAACCCCCAATCCCCCTCACTCGCCATCCATCTTCACAACTCCTTCGAAGCTCTTGACTTCGATCCGGATGACAGTTCTTCGGAGTCGCCCATCCCCGCTGGCCTCCCTAGCAATCCATCTGACATCGTCCCCCTTCAAAACTCCCCCAGCACCCCTCTCTCTATCACTGCTCCCCCCCAAGCCTCATCCTCCGATTCTCCCGGAGTTCAGTTTTCGGCTGACCTCAGATAGCACTCCGTCGGTGAGGTAGTCGGGGCTCCGCCCTCAGACATTCCCGCTTCCCCCCAGAGTTCGGCCTTCGTTCCTCCTCGCTCGCCCTCCCCGCTCTCAGGCAGATTTTGGCAGGCTCAGCAAGCGGGGTTCCTCGATCGAGACAACCCTCTTTGCGCCCTGGCGGAATGTGAAGACCCTGACATCTCCCCCCCGGTTCCCGTTAGCATTCACCCGAGCTCTGAAAGGTACCTTGCACCAGTCTGCAACAGCTCAGGCAACAACCCGCTCAAGAAAAAGAAGAAATCCAAGAAACATAAGCAGCATACGGCGATGACCACGAGATCCGCCGCAAAACTGCAAACCTCCACCTCCCCCTCCCTTAATGCCTAACATTCTTTCCTGGAATGTTCGAGGCATTGGGAACAAACAGACTTTGAATCGCTTAAGCAGCCTCATAAAAGCACATCGGATTGATCTGCTTGTCATTATTGAACCCAAAATTAAACACAAAAGAATGAAAGAGATTCAACTCAAGCTGGGTTTCCCTAACGCGATCGCCGGATGTCAGGACATTTGGATCTTCTTCGCAGTTGACTTTCGCTTCGGCATTATTAACGACTCCTCCCAAGCCCTCTCTTGTTGGGTCGAACACCCCACCTTCAAGTCCCGCATCCTTCTTTCGGCCATTCATGGTAGCTGCAGTATTCCGGAGCGCAAAGTGCTTTGGGAACTTTTGGCGGGACCCTCCCTCCCTCACGACGATTTGCCATGGTTGTGCATCGGTGATTTTAACACAGTTTCTTGCCGAGAGAAGAAATCTGGGGGGCGGGACCCCCCCATTCGGCTATAGAGGATTTCAATAATTTTGCCTTAACCGCTCACCTTTCCGACATCCCCTTCCAAGGGAATCAGTTCACTTGGTGCAACATGCAAGAGGGTTTGCGAAGACAATACTCTCGTCTTGATCGCGCCATGGTTAACGACAGATGGTCGGATTTGGGTTTGACTAGTAATCTGTCTCATTTGAACTCCACTGAATCCGACCACTCCCCTCTCCTTCTCGAGATTAGCATCACTCATTATCACATCAAAAAATCGTTCCGCTTCTTGGACTTCTGGCGACACCACCCCCAGTTCTTGCACACCGTGGAAGAGGCTTGGGCTTCGGTCAATCACCCAGAACCGCTGATCAGAATTGCTTCCAAACTGAAAGCTACAAGAAGAGCTCTCTCAGCCTGGAGCAAAGTTGCGTTCGGCGACATTTTTCAGGCTATTAAAGATGCTGAAGACGACGTCACCCCGCGCGGAGATCTACTTTGCTCTAGTCGGGTCCCAGGAGAATCGTGCTTCTCTCAACCTAGCCAGGGCCATTCTTAAGTCTAGAATCAGGGTGGAAACTGAATTTTGGAAACAAAAGGCTAGATTAACCTGGGACCTGGAAGGGGACAAGAATTCTGGCTTCTTCCACAAATGCGTCAAAGGACGCAGGAGCGCTCTGAAGATTCATCGTATCCGCGATGACAACGGCCACGTGCTGGACGATCAAGTGAACATTCGAAGGGCAGCCACGAACTACTTCTCCAATATATTTACAAAAGAAAATGTAGTCAAAGATGACGATTTCCTGGCCGAGATCCCCTCCCTGATTAGCGACAGAGACAATGTCTGCCTTTGCGCTCCCCCCTCTGTCGACGAGATTAAGACCGCTGTTTGGTCCATTAATGCTAACAGCGCCCCGGGTCCGGATGGATTCAACGGGGTGTTCTTTCGCTCTTGCTGGGATATCATTAAGTCCGACCTTAGAGATGCCACTTCTGTATTTTTCCAAGGAGCCACTTATCCGAAATCTATATCCTCCGCTCACATCATCCTCATCCCCAAGAAAGACAACCCGGACAACTTCAAAGACTTCAGACCGATCAGCCTTTGCAACTTCACCAACAAAATTATCTCCAAAATCATCGCTTCCAGAATGTCGGACATCCTCCCCAGAATCATATCCGAAGAGCAAAGTGGCTTCGTCAAAGGTCGCAACATCACTGATAACATCCTCCTGGCCCAAGAGATGATCACTTGTATGAAATTTCCGTCCAGGGGGGGGAATGTTGCAATCAAGCTGGACATGGAAAAAGCTTACGACCGTCTTGACTGGCAGTTCATGATCTGGGTGTTCAGAGCCGTTGGTTTTTCGGAACCAGTAATCGACATCATATTCAGATCCATCAACAACTCATGGTTTTCCACCGTCATCAACGGACAACCTCACGGTTTCTTCAGAGCCACCCGCGGGGTCAGACAGGGAGACCCTCTCTCTGCCACCATTTTCATCATCACGGCGGAAGCTCTGAGCAGAAATCTCAATATTATGCCGAGGTTACCGGGGTTCCAGCACTTTCACACAACGACCGGGTGTCCTCTCATAACTCATCTCGCGTACGCGGACGACATCCTCATTTTCTCCGCCGGCGCTATTGGAGCCATTGAAGTGGTGATCAGCACTCTTGCCGCTTATTCTCGATGCTCCGGCCAGAAAATCAACAACAGAAAGAGCGTGATCTATACTCATCACAAAGCTGATAGAACTCACTCGGCTGTGCTGTCCTCCATGACTTCCTTCTGCACAGCATATCCCCCGTTCATCTACTTAGGCTGTCCGTTGGTTTACGGCAGAACCAACTCAGGGATCTTTGATCACATGGTGGGCAAGATTCGACAGAGAATTGCGGGATGGCACAACGCCACCCTTTCCCCAGGGGGGAAGCTAATGCTCATTAAGCACGTCCTTTCCTCCATCCCTATTTATACCCTGGCGGTGTGCTCCCCTCCCACCAAAGTGCTCCATGCTTTTGAATCCATCCTTGCTAAGTTCTTTTGGGGGCATCTCGAGGGGAGGAACAAGTATCACTGGGCCAGTTGGGCTACCATGGCTAAACCTACCGTAGAGGGAGGTCTGGGATTCTGCAGGCTGGCCCACATGGTCGACGCTCTATCGGCTAAGTTATGGTGGAAACTCCGTTCTGATAATTCGATCTGGACCAGGTTCATGCGAGCGAGGTACTCCAGATTCTGCCACTTAACTGAGGCACCTGCCAACAACAGATCCTCCGCGTCGTGGCGGCGCATCATTAGGGGCCGTATCCTTACGGAACCTCACTTTCGTTTGACCCTGGGCAATGGGCGTTCGCAGGCCTGCAAGGAAAGATGGCTGGGAGACGATATCCTCAGGCCCAACGCTCTCACTCCTCCGATGTGCGAGATCCGTGACTTATGGGATGAGGTCGCATCTGGGTGGGACTGGAACAAGGTTCATGATTGGCTTGGCCCGGCGGCACTGGCGAGCCTGGCTTCCTCTCAATTGTCGATCAATGATGCGGAGGATGTACTCAGTTGGTCTCCCAATCCGGGTGGCGTTTTCTTCCTGGCTTCTGCCAGAGCTATCATCAGAGGCCTCGCAGTCACGAACTCCCCTTCCGCCAAGTTTTGGCACACGTGCATTCCAGTGAAATGGTTCATTCTTATCTGGCGTGCCGCGCGTCGAAAACTCTCCACGGACGATGCCGTTATTTCCTTCGGCTACTGTCTGGCGTCCAAATGCCACTGCTGTTTGGTTCCGCATCAGGAATCTGCCGATCACGTCCTTCTCTATGGTGATTCTGCCTCTATCATTTGGTCCCAACTGCAACACCGGTTCAATATGGCCCCCGCGACTGGGGGCATCAACGATCTGCTGGCCAGCTGGAAAGCTTCTCACGGACATCAGATCGTCGCTGCCGCCGCTTTCTGGGTTTTATGGAAAAACAGAAACAAATTCAGATTCGAAGGTCGCTATTTCCCACTCCAACAATTGTACAGAGAGGTGGTTAGACAAATTTTAAAGAGGAGGAGGTGTTGCTCTCACACCTCGAACCAGTTTTGGGCCGTCCTGGATTGATGGCTGGGGCCGGACCGTGGGTCCTTTGGGGTCTGGGTTCTCCCGTCTAACTTTCTGATGCTCGGTCTAGTACCGTTTTGTGAGCAACCTCCTTTATTTAGCTTTTTGTTTTTGGTCGGTTTCCGCGCGAGGCGCGCTTACTTGTATAGGCTATGGCATTTTGCGCCTATTTATCAATAAAGGTTTCTTTCCCTTAAATATATATATATATATATATATGTGTGTGTGTGTGTGTGTGTGTGTGTGTGTGTGTGTGTGTGTGTATGTAGATTTGTATGTGTGAGAGTGTGTGTGTCCATATGTGTGTGTGTGAATATATATATATATATATATATATATATATATATATATATATATATATATATATACATTTATATATATATAGATATGTGTAGATATATATATATATGTGTGTGTGTGGTCATACATATATATGTGTGTGTATTTGTGTGTGTAGAGGGGGGAAAGGAATGAGAAAATGTATGTGAATATATATATATATATATATATATATATATATATATATATATATATATATATATATATGTGAGAATGATAGAGAGGGATTAGAAGAGATTGGAAGAGAATTAGAAGAGAATTGGAGGAGTTAGAGGGGAGTTTAGAGAGGGAAATAGAGGGAGAATGATGGAGAGATTTGTGAAGAGGAAAGGGGGAACACCCACAGCAGTAGGGGGCTGTTCCCCCCCCCCCAAAATAGCCCCCCACAGCAGCAAAAACTGCAGCAGCAGTAACAGCAATAGGCAGCAACAGTAGCAGCAGCCTAGGCACAATTCCCCCCCCCCCCTTTTGACCCCCGAATCAACCTATAGATACCCCTATATATATACCCATATATATACATATGTATACCTATATATATAGCCCTATATAACCCTAATTAGCCCACTAAATAACCCCCCAAAGATTGTCCCAAGAGGGGGTGAAAAGTAAGAGTTGAATGAGATTGAATGAGTGAATAAATAGTTGAGTAGGATTTTGGTTAAGGGGTAAATTTGAGTTCCGTGATTCGGAATGCATTGAAACTTGGAGGGGACTTAGATAATGTGATTTAGATTTTGTGGGTAGGCTTCGGAGTTGGAATCGGAGTTGCGTGTGGGCTTGGGGAGACGGTATCGCACCGCACCATCCCGTATCTTGAAATATTTAAGATAACGGGTAAACGGGCGATTCGGACCGTAAGATGGACTGGATGTCCACTTACCCTAGAAAACATGGTAGGTAATGGTTGTATAGGCTAGTACCCTACTACCCTAGGAAGCACGGAGTAGAATTCCTAAGGGAAGGCCACTTGGCGTCAAGTTAGAACGGTTTAAGGGTAAATGTTAAGGGGTAATCGGGTAATTTCGAGATACGGAGTTCGGGTAGTCGGATTGACTTGAAACTTGGGTGGCATGTTGGGTACACCCTACAAATGTCATATTTGAACCGATTTTGGCTCGGTTGACCCAGAGTTGACTTTTTACCCAAAAGTCAACCGTGAGTCAACACTGTCTAGATTTGACCAAATCCAAACCAGAGTTGACCAGTTGACCAAAAGTCAACTATTGGTCAACATTTGACCAATTTGACCTAGAGTTGACCTAGAGTTGACCAGAGTTGACCAGGGTTGACCAGTTGACCAAAAGTCAATTGTAGGCCAACTCTTGACCCCGTTTGACTTTCTTCGACTTGTTTTGACCTGTGATGACTGGTATAACCTAGGGTTGACTTGGTCTAACTTAGATTGACTTGATATAACTTGATTTAACCTAGATTTGACTTGACAGGACTTAGTGTGACTCAGTGAGACCTAGTTTGACCTAGATTGCATATCATTCATTGTGAATCATTCTTAAACTTGTTTAAACCTAAATTAACATACAGTATCTCATCTTTAGGTCTCTGATTTCCACTCTGAGCATTGATATACCCTACAGCTCAGGACAGCTGACGAGTACATTCACTGATAGTTTTCATTGTCTTGATATTTGCTATATCCGATTCAGTCGTAGTGTCTTGCTTGATTCTCAGACACGATAGTTCACGGACTAGTATTGTCGGATTTCTGTCATGAGATGTCATTCCTGGATTTCTTGGGATACTTGTACATGCTTGGTCTTGATTCTTGTACTTGTATTGACGCCGATTCCTGAAGAGGACTTGCTCCCCTCTTAGGGAATCCCGCGTCATGACGTGCTATGTCCGGATCCGTATACTATTCAGGGGATGGGGAATATTATAGATAGTGTGATCAATGCCCACCTTGAGTTACTACTTGTATCATAGTTATACCCTCACCTCACGATGGGTATAGCCTGACCTGTGCTACTACTTGCTCCATAGCTTACCATCCCGGCCGGACCGAGTCCACGTACTTGTAGCCGGTCGGCTGGAAGCCTGATTCTTGACCCATACCGATCACATTAGGCTATAATATTCGAGGCACATTTTATTTTTACTTATCTTATCATATATCCTGATCTGCTCTACTTTCAGTACTTTTTCACCATGCATGATATACAGTTACTCACATGCTCTACATGCCTTTATATTGTACCTTGATTGGAGACTAAGTTCTGCTCGGAAGAAGAGTTACAACACCGGTCCTTGTTTGGTTTAAGGGTTGTAACTCGGCTTCCGAACGGTTCCCAAGTTTTCATATATCTTTGTCTCGTAGTTCATTATATTGTCTCTTATAGAATTTGTCAATTCACATGGAACTACTGTTAGTGCTTGTACTTGCTCATTTTTCTGACAGGATACCGTTATGATATATTACAGATGATTCTGAGTCGGACTGTTCGACCTATTATGGGTCGAGTCAGATGGAGTAGCCTTGGATCGTGGCCTTATAGTAGAGCCACTAGATTTTGTACTTCTAGAGTAGTGTAGATTAGCTAGGTTTGACTGGACTACGATCCAGCTAGCTTTATCAGACTGTAGCTTTTACATTATATTTTGAGACCCTGTGATGTTGTATATATCTGGGCTTGTATTGGACTCTGGACTTATTTACTCTTTCATCTATCACATGTTCTCTTTCTGAGTTATCTACCTTAATTTTATTCTGTGATTGGGACTGTATTGATATGTCACCTCCATTCGGAGAGTATATACTGTACAGGTACCTTTATACTATTAGTCGTAGTATTTACAGGCGTTATATACAGCGTTCTACCGCCGATACTGCGGCGTAGGCTGGACGTACCCACGTGCTCGTGCCCCTCATAAGGGTGCGGGTCGTGACACGTTTTTGTGGTAGCCCATACAGGCCAGTGTCGTAATTAGTGCGATCTCGTAATGGTGATCGACTTCGAGTAATGATTACGAGCCTGCAATTAGGACGTAGGACCTAGGATATGATAGGAGTTTCTCAATCATACTTAGGAAAAAATTTCCGATCTTTTGATTATCATGATTACTTCCCTTGTATTAAATTAACTGTCCTTCTTTGATAATATCTACTCTTGTGCCATATTGATCTCTTTGTTTCAATTCGTCTCCAGGATGACTAAGACGCATCCGCAGGCCTCTGGATCGAGTAGCTTGCCCGAGAGATCTGACCCGGTCGAGGAGGAGGTTCATGAGACTGCCCCCAGTGATTCCACTATTTCGGAGACCCCGACAGTTGCACAGGAAGGTCTACCACCTCCACCCCAGAGGGTTACGGCCGTTGTTCCAGAGATACTGCCGCCACCACCACCGATACCGATGGATACACACCATATGTTCCTTCTCCTTCAGCAGATGATGGAGACACACCGGGCCCAGGCAGAGGCGTCACAGCGCCAGTCGGAGGCGTCATACCGTCAGATCGAGATGCTGAGACAGAGTATAGAGAACTCGCATCAGCTTGCGCTGGCAGCAGTGGAGAGAGTGGCACCGGGTACGGTGCAGGGCTCTACTGGCCAGCAGCCGTACCAGCAGCAGTCCAGGCCGGGGACAGTATTAGACTTTAGGAAGATGAGCTCCAGGGACTTCACAGGCACAGAGGGCATCCTTTATGCAGACGACTGGCTAGAGGATGTGCAGCGGAGCATGGAGCTGGCAGAGCTTCCTAGAGCACTTTGGGTTTCGACAGCAGCCAGCGGATTCTTCGACATTGCGCTGATATGGTACCGTACGGATCCTCGTGCGTCGGTGAGAGGGCTGACATGGGAGAACTTTCGGAGGCACTTCAAGGAGTTCTTCCCGGACGTGGCTCTTACAGCATTGGAGGGCCAGTTCATGGGTCTAGTGCAGGGAAACTCGTCGGTGGACGAGTATGCAGCTGAGTTCTTCCGCCTTAGCAGGTTCACTCCCGATATGATCCAGGATGAGGGACAGAAGGCTCGTAAGTTCCGTAGGGGACTTATTCATGCAGTGCGCACCCGCACCTCGGGTCGCCGTGACGCGACGTTCGATCAGATATTGATGGACGCGCAGATGGCAGAGGAGGACTTAAGCCTCAAGTCGAAAAGGAGCGGAGATACTATAGGGGCGAGTTCCAGTATGGGACCGGCCAAGCGTCCCCATATTCAGCAGCAGCAGAGGCCGTTTCAGCAGCAACAGCCTCTATTACAGATTCAGCAGGCACCGGTGCGTGCCCAGCAGCATCAGGGTCAGGGCCAGAGGTAGACCCAGCAGTGTAATTTCTGCAGAAAGACGGGGCACAGCAGAGATGTATGCCAGAGGAGGTTAGGCGCTTGCCTATTCTGCGGAGGAACCGACCACCAGTTGAAGGGCTGTCCTGCTCGGGCAGCCAAGGGAGGCCAGGACAGGGTGCAGCCGGCTAGAGGACCAGCGGTTCAGCAGAGGGGTCCTCCACTTCAGACCCAGCAGCAGCATTTTGTCCAGCACCAGAGGAAAGCACCCGCAGGCAGGGTGTTCGCTTTGGCAGCAGAGGAGGAGGTAGAGCCCGTGGGAGATGTTGTAGCAGGTCATGTTCTCCTAGATTCTTTTCCTGTTTTTGCCTTGTTTGATTCTGGGGCGACCCATAGTTTTGTGTCTGTTTTTTTTGCTCTGAGACACAATATTATTGCTGAATATATGGGTAGGACTTGTAAGATTATGACCGGGGGAGGTATTATCCTGGTTAATAATATTTACAAGGGGCGGAGAGTCACTCTGAGAGGCCGGGACTTGAGTGCGTGTCTGCTCGTAATGCCCCTATCGAGGTACGATATGGTACTTGGTATGGATTGGTTGAGCATGCACCATGCTAGCATTGATTGCAGAGGAGGCGGAGTTCTTTTTAGGACGCCGGGAGAGCCAGAGATCGAGTTTGCTCGAGGAACAGCAGAGCCGGAGGCTGGATTCTGTGGAGCTTTGTTGGCGGGGCAGGATTTGCCACATCCGTTGATTGCTGAGTTCTCGGATGTCTTTCCCGAGGAGTTGTCGGGGATGCCGCCAGACAGGGACATTGAGTTCTCTATAGACTTGGTGCCGGGCGCCGAGCCCATTTCGCAGCATGTCTATAGGGTGAACAATAGCGAGTTGATAGAGCTGAAGAAGCAAGTCGACGAGCTGCAGGACAAGGGGTTCATCAGATCCAGTTCTTCGTCCTGGGGAGCGCCAGTCCTTTTTGTGCCGAAGAAGGACGGTACGTCCCGCATGTGCATTGATTACCGGGCGCTCAACGACCTCACTATCAAGAATAGGTACCCTTTGTCGAGGATCGACTACTTGTTCGATCAGCTGAGTGGGGCAAAGGTCTTTTCGAAGATAGATTTGAGATTCGGGTATCACCAGCTGAAGGTGAGGCGGGATGACATTCCCAAGATGGCATTTCGGACTCGGTACGGTCAGTACGAGTTTACAGTGATGCCATTTGGGTTGACCAATGCTCCCGCGGTGTTCATGAACTTGATGAATAAGGTATTCCATCAGTACCTTGACAAGTTTGTGGTGGTCTTCATAGACGATATCTAGATCTATTCGAAGATGCAGGAGGAGCATGAGGAGCACTTGAGAGTTGTGTTAGAGACTCTGAGGAGGGAGCAACTCTACGGGAAGCTTTCGAAGTGTGAGTTCTTCTTAGACCAGGCGGAGTTCCTAGGTCATGTTATGACCGAGCACGGGATTTCAGTAGACCAGAGGAAGATTTCGGCAGTGGAGTCTTGGTCTACGCCCAGTTCAGTTGCCGAGGTTCAGAGCTTTCTGGGTTTGGCTGGCTATTACCGGAAGTTCGTCCAGGACTTCTCGCGGATTGCAGAGCCGATGACTAGACTCACCAGGAAGGACGTGGAGTTCGTCTGGACTGTTGAGTGTCAGGCTGCATTCGATGAGCTGAAGAGGAGGTTGACTTCAGCTCTGATCCTGACTTTGCCATCTGGGTCAGGAGGGTTCTCGATCTTCAGCGATGCTTCCGGGAAGGGTTTAGGGTATGTTCTTCAGCAGCACAGGAAGGTGATTGCCTATGCATCCAGGCAGTTGCGTCCTCATGAGAAGAACTATCCTACTCATGATCTGGAGTTGGCCGCGGTTATATTTGCTTTGAAGTTATGGAAGCATTACCTGTACGGAGAGCGAGTTGAGATCTTCACAGATCACAAGAGCTTGAAGTACGTGTTCACTCAGAATGAGTTGAACATGCGACAGAGGCGGTGGTTAGAGCTAATGAAGGACTTCGATATATCCTTACAGTACCATCCGGGGAAGGCCAACGTAGTTGCAGATGCCTTGAGCAGGTATCCAGTTGCTATGTTCTTGACGACAGATCATCATTTGTTGGCCGACCTGGATAGTTTGGGTATCGAGGTCATCATTCCGGGCGTGGAGATCCAGATGTGGGGTTTGCAGATTCAGTCTGAGCTGATGGATAGAGTCAGGTCAGCGCAGTAGGATGATGTTGCCCTGAGGAGCATCAGGGAGCAGGTGAGGACGGGCTTGCTTGACGATTTCTCTGTAGCCGAAGACGGGTCGTTGCGGCACGGTACTAGGCTGTGCGTTCCGCGTGGAGAGCTTCGGAAGGAGGTTCTTCAGAAGGCGCATCGCTCTCAGTATTCTATGCATCCTAGAGCCAACAAGATGTATAGGAACCTGAGAGAGCACGTATGGTGGTATGGCATGAAGCACGAGGTAGCTCAGTTTGTATCTCGTTACCTTGTGTGTCAGCAGGTGAAGGCCGAGAGGCAGAGACCAGGTGGATTGCTACAGCCACTACCCATTCCCGAGTGGAAGTGGGAGCACATCACCATGGACTTTGTATCTGGACTTCCACGGTCGCCAGGAGGGAAGGACGCGGTTTGGGTCATAGTTGATAGATTGACCAAATCGGCCCACTTTTTGCCTTTTAAAGTGGGTTTGTCTACGGAGAGGCTGGCTGAGCTGTATGTTCGTCAGATCGTGATTGTACGGAGTTCCGGTGAGCATAGTTTCAGATCGGGATAGCCGATTCACTTCCCACTTCTAGAGGAGTTTGCAGGCTAGCTTGGGCACCTCGCTCAAGTTTAGTACTGCTTATCATCCTCAGACAGACGGACAGTCGGAGAGGACCATCCAGACTTTGGAGGATATGCTTCGCACATATGTGCTAGATCTCGGGGGTTCTTGGGAGGACCATCTTCATCTGGTAGAGTTTGCTTACAACAACAGCTACCAGGCCAGTATAGAGATGTCACCATTTGAGGCTCTATATGGACGGAGATGCCGTACTCCTTGTCTTGGGACGATGTCGGCGAGCGGGCGCTTCTTGGGCCGGAGAAGGTTGTGGATGCGGTCGAGAAGGTCAGATTGATTAGAGACAGACTTCGGGTGGCTCAGGATAGGCAGCGGCATTGGGCCGATAGTCACCGGAGACCGTTAGAGTTCGAGATTAGTTTCAGTTATTGTCGTGTTTGTTGTGATTGTTTATTAGTTGTGTGTTGAGTTTTTGTCTTGTGTCTAGGTTAGTGACATGGTATTTCTGAGGATATCCCCGACACATAGCACTATTCGTTTTGGCGGCGGTGGGAAGCTCAGTCCGCGCTACATCGGACCTTTCACCATCT
>JANAVB010033019.1:6880097-6937597 GCA_029216955.1 Iris pallida
GGATGTCCACTTACCCTAGAAAACTTGGTAGGTAATAGTTGTATATGCTAGTACCCTACTACCCTAGGAAGCACGGAGTGGAATTCCTAAGGGAAGGCCACTTGGCGTCAAGTTAGAACAGTTTAAGGGTAAATGTTAAGGGGTAATCGGGTAATTTCGAGATACGGAGTTCGGGTAGTCGGATTGACTTGAAACTTGGGTGGCATGTTGGGTACACCCTACAAATGTCATATTTGAACCGATTTTGGCTCGGTTGACCCAGAGTTGACTTTTTACCCAAAAGTCAACCGTGAGTCAACACTTTGTCTAGATTTGACCAAATCCAAACCAGAGTTGACCAGTTGACCAAAAGTCAACTGTTGGTCAACATTTGACCAGTTTAACCTAGAGTTGACCTAGAGTTGACCAGAGTTGACCAGGGTTGACCAGTTGACCAAAAGTCAACTGTAGGCCAACTCTTGACCCCGTTTGACTTTCTTCGACTTGTTTTGACCTGTGATGACTGGTATGACCTAGGGTTGACTTGGTCTGACTTAGATTGACTTGATATAACTTGATTTAACCTAGATTTGACTTGACAGGACTTAGTGTGACTCAGTGAGACCTAGTTTGACCTAGATTGCATATCATTCATTGTGAATCATTCTTAAACTTGTTTAAACCTAAATTAACATACAGTATCTCACCTTTAGGTCTCTGATTTCCACTCTGAGCATTGATATACCCTACAGCTTAGGACAACAGGCGAGTACATTCACTGATAGTTTTTATTGTCTTGATATTTGCTATATCCGATTCAGTCGTAGTGTCTTACTTGATTCTCAGACACGATAGTTCACGGACTAGTATTGTCGGATTTCTGTCATGAGATGTCATTCCTGGATTTCTTGGGATACTTATACTTGTTTGGTCTTGATTCTTGTACTTGTATTGACGCCGATTCTTGAAGAGGACTTGCTCCCCTCTTAGGGAATCCCGCGTCATGACGTGCTATGTTCGGATCCGTATACTATTCGGGAGATGGAGAATATTATAGATAGTGTGATCAATGCCCACCTTGAGTTACTACTTGTATCATAGTTATACCCTTACCTCACGATGGGTATAGCCTGACCTGTGCTACTACTTGCTCCATAGCTTACCATCCCGGCCGGACCGAGTCCACGTACTTGTAGCCGGTCGGCTGGAAGCCTGATTCTTGACCCATACCGATCACATTAGGCTATAATATTCGAGGCACATTTTATATTTACTTATCTTATCATATATCCTGATCTGCACTACTTTCAGTACTTTCTCACCATACATGATATACAGTTACTCACATGCTCTACATGCCTTTATATTGTACCTTGATTGGAGACTAAGTTCTGCTCGGGAGAAGAGTTACAACCCCGGTCCTTGTTTGGTTTAAGGGTTGTAACTCGGCTTCCGAACGGTTTCCAAGTTTTCATATATCTTTGTCTCGTAGTTCATTATACTGTCTCTTATAGAATTTGTCAATTCACATGGAACTGCTGTTAGTGCTTGTACTTGCTCATTTTCCTGACAGGATACCGTTATGATATATTACAGATGATTCTGAGTCAGACTGTTCGACCTATTATGGGCTCGAGTCAGATAGAGTAGCCTTGGATCGTGGCCTTATAGTAAAGCCACTATATTTTGTACTTCCAGAGTAGTGTAGATTAGCTAGGTTTGACTGGACTGCGATCCAGCTAGCTTTATCAGACTGTAGCTTCTACATTATATTTGAGACCCTATGATGTTGTATATATCTGGGCTTGTATTGGACTCTGGACTTATTTACTCTTTCATCTATCACATGTTCTCTTTCTGAGTTATCTACCTTAGTTTTATTCTGTGATTGAGACTGTATTGATATGTCACCTCCATTCGGAGAGTATATACTGTACATGTACCATTATACTGTTAGTCGTAGTATTTACAGGCGTTATATACAGCGTTCTACCGCCGATACTGCGGCGTAGGCTGGACGTACCCACGTGCTCGTGCCCCTCATAAGGGTGCGGGTCGTGATAAAGGTCGTGGCTGATTCGATGCCGCGTCTCGAGCACCTATATATAGGATTCGGCATGTTCAATGGAGGCACGCTGCGATCTATCATATGCAACTGCAAGGGTCTTCGCGTGCTCGACATACGTGGGTGCTTCAACGTGCACTTCGACGACGAACTCTGGAAAATTTGTTATTCAATACAGACGTTTAAAAAACCCTTTGATGATGTAATCCCAGTCCCAGGGGAACCTGGATAAGAGATGTATAATGATTTAGATATCATCAATCATTCCTGGGGTGAATGGTGAAAACATTAGCATGCATGCATGCATGCATTTCTTTATATTTTTCACTAGTCTACATATAAGATATTTTTTAAGAGTTCGATTCTTCATTTTGACAAAATTTTACTTTTGTCAATACTAATTTTTTACATGATTAATTTTTTTATAAATAAAATGGGCTGTGATATAATAACGCCTAAGACGGCTCACTTCTGAGATTTCGACATTTTCCAACACAGATTTTACCATTAATACAACATCTTAGTGTAATCATATCCAAGAGATTTTGCCATTTCCCAACACAGATTTTACCTTATTCAAAATGAATTCTGGCGGTGCAAATTCCACTCATATTAGTGGTATCAGTGCCATTCACCATAATTAATGGTGATCGATACGAAAACATTGATTTCTTTTTCACAACCCTTTAAAATCTATTTATACAGTCAAACAGCCAAACTAATTCATCTTCACCAGCCTTCAAAACTAATTTATATAGATTTAAAACAAAACTAAACAGCCAAACTATTTAAAATTCACAACCCTACAGAACAGTCCTAAATGTACCATTCTCCGTCTTATATGTACCATTCTCTGTCCTACATGTATCATTCTCCGTCCTACCTCCGTCCTAAATGTACCATTCTCCGTCCTAAATATACCATTCTTCGTCCTATATGTACCATTCTCCGTCCTACATGTATCATTCTCCGTCCTACATTTACCATTCTCCGTCCTAAATGTACCATTCGCCGTCCTAAATGTACAATTCTCCGTCCTAAATGTACCATTTGGTTGTAACTGTAGCATTATATCCCTAACTTTCAATAAGGAATAAGAAATTGAATATTCCCAACTTCCAATAAGGAATAAGAAGAGTCGGTTAGGAACGTGTATATATATACATAGGGGTCCCCATTCATCTGAGTAGGTTGCACATTTAACATGGCTCCAAAAAGATCATCTGGTTGGGAACCATTGCCAGAGTCTTCTACCAGTCGTCGCCGAGCCTCTCCGCATGGAGCACCCTCTGCGCCGCCTCCGGCCCATGACTGGCTGGCAGCGGCTGCGGACTTCCTAACCTCCTGCGGGTTGTCACTGGAGGTCATCGCTCGACCTCTTCATCCGGCGCCCAACTTTGACCTGTTGCCGATCACTCCGGAGGAACGGGATTCTCTGGAGAAGAGGGAAGCGTTTCGCCGCCATTGCCATAGGGCGGGTGTGCGCACCCTGCAGGACTTTACGGAGATCCTCCGCGAGGCCAGTGAGGGCTAGACCTCTTTTTTTTGTTTTTTACAGTTTTTTGTCCTCCTCTTGTATACTTCGCCGGAGAATGTTCCGGCGACGAAACTGGGATTTAATGAAATATAATATTTTGTTAACTCAATTTGGTTTCGGCTACAATCAAACTTTTACAACCTTCTTACAACTTACACCCATTTGCTAACTATAGCATTGCTCTTTATATATTTTTCAATTAACAAATCTTGTTACGTCAAATCCATATATCAGCGACGATATCCCCATCAATGACTTGTTACATCATAGAATTGATTATGCTGCCAGCGTCAATCTTGTCGTCAAATTCATCTTAAATATGATTACAAAGTAAAATAGAGGACAACTTTGAGTGTTTCAATTTTACTCTTTTCAAGTACATAGTCTTCTTATTTTCAAAATTTTAATCAAATATTCGAAAAATAGAAATATTGAGATTAAACTTCACATTCTTAAATATGTTGTCAAATTTTTTTAAATAAACATGTTTCCACCACGTTTTTTCTGCCAAATTTTTCAATAATTTATACGGAACACGTGGATATATACTACTAATAATAGTAATAAATTTAATTTTGGAAAGTAGTTTTTAAAATTAGGGTCTCAAAATTCTAAAGGTTTATGTAGTGATTTCACATGGATATATACTAGTAATAATAGTAATAAATTTAATTTTGGAAAGTTGTTTTTTAAATTTAATAGTAATAAATTCGACCGTCTTATACTAGTAATAATAGTAATAAATTTAATTTAAGACTCAAAACTATTCTAATTTTTTCCACTTCCCAAGGTCATATAAGACGATCGAATTTTCCCTCTTCTTCTCTCAAACCCTCTTCCTTCTCCCAAACCCTCTCCCAAACCCTCTTCTAATCAAAATGTCGCCGAAGAAATAACGACCATCGCCGAAGGGGAAGAATCCACAAAGGGATGCGATACAGGCCCGAAGGGCAGAACTTGCAAGGGCAGCAAAAACCAAGATTATGGTCGCTAGGACAGAGGCCGAAAGGGCAGCGACGGAAGCAGCGACGGCGGCAGCGACGATGAAAGCGGAGGCGGCAGCCAAGCCACGTGCAAAAAAGGCTAAAAAAACTCATTGCTCGACAAAGACCGGAAAATCTATCTTCGATACAGAGTCGTCGGAAGACTCAACTTATGAAGATCGAAGGCGTACTCAAGCGAAGGCTAAGGTGGCAACGGATACAGAGTCATCAGCGTACTCTGAGGATTTTGAATCCTCATCAGAAGAGGAAAATGAAGAGGAAGAACAATCATCAAATAAGTCCCAGGCAGGAGAGGAGGTAAAAAAATTTAAAGACTCTAAATCTAAGAAGATTTACATTAAATATTTCAAGAAAAAGGCTGTTATGCCTGAAAGATCAATTAAGATGGATGATGTCGAAGACGAAGCTTTCCTGGATATATTGAAATTCTATCAATTGGAGAAACTGAACAAATCCTGTCTTGAGAAAATCTCCCAAACAATAGTAAGAGAATTTTACTCAAATCTTTCGGCTGAAATTAAAGAAAAAGAAGAGGATCAACAACTGGTGTTTCTGAGAGGGAAACTGATTAGGATAAATGCTGCTGTCATCAACGAATTTTATGAATTTGATCCAGTTCCTGAGTTTGATATGAAATATATTGATAATGTTTCCATGACGGATGCAATTCATGAGATTACAGGTGTTTCAATGGGTGCCAAGACCCCTCAAATTGTATACAAAGATCAATTAAAAACTTTGTATAAATTGTTGCATGCCTACGTATCTCAAACACTCAACCCTACTGGACATGAGTTTTCCATCCATCCCGAGAGAGTAAAATTTCTTTATTATATGGGGAAGAAAAAAAGGATGGATATAGGTTCCTACATGTTCAGTAGAATGATGTATCTCGTGGGAAAACCAACTGCAAGGACAGCTCTCCCTTTCGGAGGATTTGTATGCTCGATGGCTAATAAACATTCTGTCCCAAGCTTAGCAGGGGATATTTATATTAAAAACAAAGGCCCCATGAGAAAACTAACCTTCACTCGAATGTTTGGAAAATGGGCAGCAGCTGCAAGCAAACCATCAACATCTGGAAAACCATCAACTTATGGAATCAAAAACACTAAGGACAGGGTTGATGATCTATACAATTTTGTTGCTGCAAACTTTGAGAATGTCTTCAAAGAGATGAAGACTATATCCGACAAGCAGAAATTGATTCTGGATAAGATTAACCAAATAGAGGTTGAATTTGCTGACCAAGAATAAGATTTTCCTTCCCTCGTGAAGAAGGTAAATGGGGCTAGCCCAAACTCTTATGTAAAAATACACACTGTGCACATTGACACTTTAATGCTAGCCATCACTTTGATACTTCTATTTATGTTTCTGGATGTCATTTCTACATATACAGTGAGTCCATACTGACTATAATTTTTTTTAATCCGTCCCTCAAGGTGTAGGTGAAGGATATTTTGAGAAAGAAGAAGAAGGAAAAAAAAGAAACAAGAAGAAGAAGATGGAGATGGCTATGAAAATTCATCTTTTGAGTTTTGAATCTTTTATTTCAATTTGGAAGTAATATTTGACTTGTAATATGGTTCTGAATATTTGTTGGTTATAGCGGTTAAACTAAATTTTGTGTTTGAAAAATTGTAAGACTAAACTTTTCGCTTGTACTAAGTGCATAGTTCATAATTTGTTTTGAAAATGTAATATGGTCTTGAATTTAGAGTAGGTCTGATATTTATTTCGATTATTGTATTGTGAATTATGCAGGTTCTATGTTGAATTACTAACGTGTATTGGACAGATTACTGTAACGTGAATTATGCAGTTTATTGGACTTGGAATGAAGTATACTTAATTTGATTATGATTTTTTGGTTGAAGCGTTTATTTGGTTGGCAGTTGGCCTTCATAGATGATATTGATATTTTGGTGTATTCTTTTGATTTGCAGATGCCCATCACAGATTTCATGAGTCCTGGGTGCATTCCTAGGGTTTACAGGTGGCCTCATTACGGATGCATTTCTGGAATCACTAAAACTTTATTTGATTGTAATATGTTTTGCTTTCTGTAAAAAATTATTACATCGATGCCATCAGTATGAATTCGATGCCAGTTCCTGTTCATCCCTTGTTATTGCTGAAGCAAAATTGTAATCCTGCATGTTCATCCCTTGTTATTGCTGAAGCATAATTGTAATCCTGTATGTTCATCCTTTGTTATTGCCATCAGTACATCGATGCCATCAGTATGAAGTCGATGCCAGTGTAATGCATAATGTAATGTAAGAAAAATTCTCTTTGATAGTAGGTTAATTATATTCAAACACTCGCAAGAAATTTTGTGCAGCCATACAGTGGAAGCCTGATAAAATGATATTCGAATTTTCTTAAAAATGATTTAATATTAAATGAATGTACTATGGTAAATGATATTAAAAATACTGTAAATATTTGGTAAAAAAATATGAGATACTTGAACATTTCCAGTCCTAAATGTACCATACTTTGTTAAAAGCACAGAGAGTGTCCATTCTCCATTTTCAAAGAACGGAGAATGGTCATTCTCCATGTTAAAGGAACGGAGAATGGCCATTCTCCTTGAGGCCATTCTCCATGTTAAAAGCAAAGAGACGGCCATTCTTCGTCCATTCGCCGTGTTAAAAGAAAAGAGAATGGCCATTCTCCGTCCATTCGTCGTGTTAAAAGCAAAGAGAATGGCCATTCTCCGTGTTAAAAGTAAAGAGAATGGCCATTCACCGTCCAAAAAAAATATTCTTTTCGAAAATATTATCATTAGAAAAGTAAAAAATATTTTGTCCGATCAATACAGATTTTTTTTTTAAATATGTGAGCAGATGATCCGCCCAACCTCAGAAGCAGGTTTCCTCAGTTCACCACTACCACCATGACATATAGCTTTATTAACAAAATATTAAATTATTAGATAAAAAATAAGATTTCTGACAATGGCATGGACAGTAAAATTAGAGCGGCGCTGCTGGTACTTCTTCTTGTTCGATGAGGTTTCGACGACGTCCGACGCGAACCGGACCGATTCTTCTCGGCGCAGCTGGTACTCCTCGTTGTTCTAGGAGGGCTCGGCGACGTTCGACGCGATCCGGACCGATTGTTATTTTCTTCTTCATCTCCGTTTCTCTTTCCACCACCATCACCAACACCACCACCACCACGGCCTGTAACCAAAAAAAATTTACGAAATATTAAATTGGATGGACGAAAGAGAGTAAATATGAGTTAATTTAGGGTGTTCATTGAAAAAATTAAAGTGAAGAATGACCTGCTAAAGCAAGTTACCAACAGGTCAAAAGTCTAATTCAGCATTAAATGATGTTTCTACACTATTATTCAATCCGAACCATTGGATCAACATCCAACGGTTCAAATTTCGGATGTATCGATACATCCTTTTCCAGGGGATGTATGGTAGAACGACACATATTATATATATATAGGTATATACTATAGGTATATAATAAATATATCTAGGTATATTTAGTTATTATATATAGGAAAAATTTATGAAATGCCCAAAAAACGAAAAAAATTTATAAAAAATCCACCGCACAATAATATTTCACCGCGTACCCAGAATTAGCAAAAAATATATAAAGGGGGTTCTGAATGACCTTTCTGCCCTTCCTTCTAATTTGTTGAAAACACCCACGAAACTATTCTTAAAAAATATTTTGATACTTTCTCTTCTACCATACACTGCTCACTTTCGAATCTAGGTTTTCTTCTCAAAAATCTCCAAACCTTACTTCAAAAAATCGTTGAAATTTTTTAAAAATGTCGACAAACGGTAAAACTGTTAAAACGGAGGTCCAAACATCATTTTTTTGCAATTCTAAAATTTTGGAAGGTCGACTGACGTTTAATCTCCGACTCCTCAAAAATACGCTCCTTTTGCGACAAACTGGGCCTCGTTTCAACCTCCCAGTCAAAAGTTATGGCCCTTCAAAGTTTCAACTGGCCATAAAATGTAGGAGAATGATCATTCTCCGTGGTAATATCACAGAGAATGTCATTCTCCGTGCTAAAACCAAGGAGAATGGTCATTCTCCTTGTTAAATTGACCAAGAATGATCATTCTCCGTGTTAAAATGACGGAGAATGACAATTTTTCGTCAATTTAACAAGGAGAATGACCATTCTCCGTGTCAAAATGACGGAGAATGGCCATTCTCCGTGTTAAAATGACGGAGAATGACCATTCTCCGTCATTTTAACACGGAGAATGGCCATTCTCCGTCATTTTGATACGGAGAATGGCCATTCAACCTCATTTTGACATAGATAAGGCCATTCTCCGTGATTTTAGCACGAAGAATGGCCATTCTCCGTCATTTTAACACAAAACCACGGAGAATGTTCATTCTCCATGCTAAAACTACGAAGAATGGCCGTTCTCCGTGCTAAAATGACGGAGAATGGTCGTTCTCCGTCAATTTAATAAGAAGAATGGTCATTCTCAGTCATTTTATCACGGAGCCATTCTCCGTCATTTTAACACGGAGAATGACTATTCTCCGTTACTTTGACGCAGAGAATGGCCATTCTCTGTCATTTTGACACAGAGAATGACCATTCTCCATCATTTTGACATGGATAAGGCCATTCTCCGTGGTTTTAGCACGGAGCATCATTTTAACACGAAGAATGGCCATTCTTCGTCATTTTACATGGAGAATGGTCATTCTCTATCATTTTGACATGGATAAGGCCATTCTCCGTGGTTTTAGCACGAAGAATGGTCATTCTCCGTAATTTTAACACGAAAAATGATGGAGAACAGTCGACAGAAACCTAAAACCTATTTTTTTCGTTTTTTAAAAAAAAAATTGTCAGGAACAAAAATTCAAGAGTTTTCGTTCTTCTTTCAAAATGATGCTAACTCTTATGGAAAAAAAGAAGAAGATCTTCTCTCCACAATTGACCTAATCGTCGAAAAATTTCAAATCTCTCCAAGATGATGATGATGATGATGATGAACGATGATCGGAGTTCAACTGAAGAAAAGCACAGAGAACTACGAACGATCTTTGCGATCTCTCCTGAAGATGAGAGCAATGGAATTTAGATCTCTCGTGAAGAAGATGAAGACGAAAATCGCAATCCAAATCTGAGTTTGTGTGATGGTAGTTATGGTATTATAAAGATGGCAATTTTGTAAATACAGAACATCTAAAGGGAATCTTTAACGTGGAAATATATAATTCTGGGCATTTCATAAAACTCATCCTGCGGGTGGATTTTTCATACAAACCAACCCCGAAATTGGATTTTTAGCAATTTTCAGTTATATATATTAACAAAAAAAAACACAAATAAACCCAAAAACCGAAAATCGAACCGATTTAATTCGGTTCGGTTTCGGTTTTGCTTATTCGATTTCGGTCCAATTCGGTTTTCGTTTATTCGGTTCGGTTGGAACCGAATAAACCGAATACTCACCCCTACTAGTAAATGACCTCTAGATATATATATATATATATATATATATATATATATATATATATATATATATATATATATATATATATATATATTATAAAACCCGTTTTATTCATGAAGGCCGAAACAGTCCAAAACTGTACAAGTATACCACTAGGCGCACATTGTCGAGGCCTATACACGTATACTAACAAAAGGAGAAAACGGGAGGCAAAACGGTTAAGCTGGGAAAGGAGAAAGTCCCAGAAGACAGCCTGGCTGTGCGAGCAGAGGGAGCTACGTTTCCGGCACTGGCGGATGGTCTCCCATATGAGCTGGTCTGCGGTGTACTGGTGGCCTTCATATCTCGTCTTGTTGCAATTTTTCTATATTACCCAAGTAGCGGCAGCTGCCACTATCTGGTGGCCATGGGACACGGATGCCCAGGTCGCAGGTTGGTCGGAGAAGCTGTCGCCCCCAATAGCCATTTTGCAGCGCTGGGACAGCGCACTCCAGACCTTGGCAGGAAGGTCCCCCTGACAGAAGATGTGGTCGACAGTTTCCGACTGACGTTCAGAGCAGCATGTGCACGCTGACGCAAGGCTGAACCCAATAGTATTGAGAGAATCGTCGGTGGGAAGGATGTTGCGTAGGGCTCTCCATATAAGGAAGGACCACTTCTAGGGGATACAAGTCTGCCAGAAAGATGCCATAGTGGGGGAGGGCGTCGACTGGCCTTGTATCACACTTCTAGCCGATCTAATCGAGAATGATCCGGTAGCTGCGGCCGACCACCTGATCTCATCTGCTTCCATTCTGATCGTCAATCCGCTGCGTCGGATGTTGTCCACTGCCTCCGATCCGGCCCAGACTTGAACCTTGTTCCAGTTCCAGTTGTTATCAGAGGAGTCTCACAAGTCCTTGATAGTGTTGTTCCTAGGGGTGTCAGAAAGGTTGGAAAGCAAGGTATATATATATATATATATATATATATATATATATATATATATATATATATATATATATATATATATATATATATATATATATATATAAAATATTAAATGACCTCTAGCCCCACACACACACACACACATATATATAATATATATGTGTGGCTAGAGGTCATTTAATATTATATATATATATATATATATATATATATATATATATATATATATATATATATATATATATATAGCAAATGACCTCTAGCCTAGTGGTTAAGAGAGATGCATGCGGCCCGAGTGGTTTAATTTGACTAGTAAATGACCTCTAGCCACACACACACACACACACAAAATATATATATATATATTTTTTTTACACACAATATATATATATATATATATATATATATATATATATATATATATATATATATATATATATATATATATATATATATTAGCCTAGTGGTTAAGTGAGATGCATGCGGCCCGAGTGGTCAGGAGTTCGAATTCCAGGAGTTTGAACCAGGTAAATTGTTTCTGGAATCGCTCACACTGGAATTCGAACTCCTGACCACTCGGGCCGCATGCATCTCACTTAACCACTAGGCTAATATATATATATATATATATATATATATATATATATATATATATATATATATATATATATATATATATATATATATATATGTGTGTGTGTGTGTGTGTGTGTGTGTGTGTGTGTAAAAAAAAATATATATATATATATATGTGTGTGTGTGTGTGGTCCTTCTACAATACATGGGATGTATCAATACATCACAAACAATTGCATTGAAAATGCATTGGAAATTGTGAAAGGTGTTTAATTTGACTTTGACTTTACCTGTTACTTTGACTTCGGCTTTAATATGAACCATTGGATCAACATCCAATGATTCAGATTTAAGATGTATCGATACAAATTTTTACATGGAATGTATTGAAATTTTTTCATATACGTACCTTACACATATTTATAATACTTAAAAAGAGAACAATGTCCTTAATTTTTTTTTCTATACATAATTACATAACTATTCATATTAAATGTAATGAACAATTTTAATTAGTAAATATAGATGGGACAATTTTGGAATAAAACTTTTACGTTGAACCTACTTTCCTTATTATATAGTAGTATAGATATGTTGTTGGGGTGAGCATTATTAAGTTTTGGACCGAGAATCAAATCGAACCGAATCAAATCAAATAGAAGATTCAATTTGTTTTTGGAAAAAAAATCGGTTTAGTTTCGGTTATAAAAATACTAAATTTCTTATTTGGGTTCGGCTTTGGGTTTCTGTTTCGGTCCAAAATCGAAATCGAATAAGACTTAGACAATTATAGTTACTCTCAATTTTATGCAAATTATGTAGTTAAAATGTATATATATTTTCAAACTAACAATTCTATACATGTATTTAAGGTCCAACTTTGACAATTTAATAACCAGTTTAACTTTGAGTCCAATTTTGAAATATAATAATTTAATGTATAAAGGTTACATTTTAACAATTTAACCATAATTATAACTTAGAGCCATGCCGTTAAATAATTAAAAAATGTCCATTTGAGCAAATCGAATAAATTAAATAAACCGAATAGATTATCAGTTCAATATTTGATTTCGATTTTAAATTTATAGAAATTTGATTTATTCAATTTTGAATGTTTTGATTCGGTTGAAACAAAACAAATCAAAAGCTCATCACTGATATGATGATGGGGAAATTTACAACTCCATCACACGTAAGCCAAACGACTTAGGCCTCATTTGCTTAGCGAAAACATTGAATTGGAAAAGAAATGTCATTAGTTTCTTATGTTTGAGTGCTGAAAAATTTGAGAAAAAGAAATAATTTTCAATGAAAAAAAGTTTAGGAACAAAAATTATCCATTCAAGCAAGAATTCACTTTTCCACCTTAAATATTCACTTTTTCTTTCAATTTTTGTATTTCTGAATACCGAAAAAAATCGATAGAAATTATAATTTTTCAAAAAGAAAATACAAAAAAATTAATTTTCTTTCTTTTCCTTATCGTGAATAAAACGAGGCCTTAGATAAATGCTAATGTTTGCAGTGATAATAAGGCCTCGTTTGGTTCGCAGAATCATAAGGTAAGAAAAAAGTGATTATTTTTTTTTTTTATGTTTGGATGCCAAAAAAAATTGAGGAAAAAAATAAAATAATTTCAGTGAAAAAAAATTAGGAAAGAAAATAATTTTATTCATGCAATCAAGTAATCACTTTTTTTATCTTTAGATATTTACTTCTCTTTTCAAATTTTTTAATATTTTCAAATATTATAAATAAAAATTAATAAAATTGTAAATTTCTAAAGAAAAGAAGATGCCAAAGAATTGATTCCATTCTTGTATACCGACCAAACGAGGCCTATCAGCGCTGGCGGTAGCTAGTTCCAAACTTCCAATTATTGGGCACCAGAAAGTTTTTTTAAAATTTTTTAGGAATCCCATTTCCAGATGTATTCATTTGGACATTAGGGAATTGTTTTCTTCTCTTTCAACGTTTCTAACCATGTTTGCTTAGGAACGCATGGTAATGGAGTCGGGACAAATAAAAAAAATACACACAATAGGACAGGGAGGAGACTAATCCCTATAAAATAATGCAAAGTTAAAGCAGAAATTTGGAGTACTGTCGCCCTCTCCAAACATGCTCTCATTGAGCTAGACACCAAGTCCAGCAATTAATAGGCTTCATATTCTCTTTCTCATTATCATAGTTTTGACAACTTTCAAAATCATCACCCCTGACCTCACCATGCATGCCAATCGAAAAAGAAAATGGAACAGACATCAAAACTCAAACGAATGAGCCACCAAAGTGTTGCTTTCCCTAAAGATGATGTTACACATAATAATATAATATAATATTTGTAGACAACCCATCATTCTATTATCAAGAAATTGGTCTTCCACCATCAAAGCAATAGACCTTCTTTTATCAGCATTATAGAATGGTGGAAGACCAATTTCTTGATAATAGAATGATGGGTTGTCTATATATATATAATATATATATATATATATATATATATATATATATATATATAAAATAAAGTAGGTGATGTGTCATCTTATGGATGGTGGATATGTGCCACCTTTCTCCATGCTATCACCATGCACAAGTGCATGACAATAACATAAAAATATGACATATAGCCACTTCACCTCCCTTTATTCTCTCTCTCTCTCTCTCTCTCTCTCTATATATATATATATTATATATATATATATATATATATATATATATATATATATATATATATATATTCAGTATTGCAAATGAACTCTAGCCTAGTGGTTAAGAGTGATGCATGCGGCCCAAGTGGTCGGGAGTTCGAGCCTCAGTAGAGGCGAGTTCGCCACAAGTACCCATTGCTTCAAAAAAAAAATATATATATTCAGTATTATTAACTTACGAAGAAAACGAGAGTAGGGGTGAGCAACGGTTCGGTTCGGTTCAAATCGAACCGGATATTCGAAAACCGATTGAACCGAAAATCGCTTTTTGCAAAACCGAAAATCGAACCGATTTTTTAAAAACCGAAAAAAACCGAACCGAAATAAAACAGTTCGGTTTACGGTTGGTTCGGTTTTAAGGGTCCAAGTGGTGATTGTATCCAAATGCTGACCCAAAACAACCAAACCGAATAGAAGCAAACCAAATTCAGAAAAACCCCAACAAACCGAACCTGAAAAATCAAATTTCAAATTTTATACAAAACTGGTCCAGTATACAGTATACAAATGATAGGCTGGCATAACCGGTCCAGTATAAAAAATAACAGTAAACCAATTGTATTAAAAAAATTCAAAAACTGCAGCGTGTAAGTCAGTAAGTGTTAGAAGCCATAGAGAAAAAAAAAAGAATAATACAACTACCACCGCCATCCCATTAATGACTTGTCCAATCACCCCCTTGATTATGGTGACTTGTTCTTTCCCATTTATTATTTAGGAAAATAAAACCACCACCACCATTATTGAATACAACCACCACCACCATTATTTTTTCCCTAGGAAAGTGTGCTGTCATATCAACATCATTTACAAGTTACTAGAGGGCCTCTTGCTCGCATGAAGTCCAGGCAAAAATACAACAAAGTCCAGGCAAAATACAACAAAGAAATGTTAGTGACCTGATCATGGAGGGACTCTATCTCCAATGACTCAGATCGAATAACGGAAGCAGCCCTAGCTCTCCCCAGCTCTCCCCAAGGCAGAGAACAAAAGGGTGGTCACGGGAGGCGGCCTGGACCGCCGCTCTCCCCAGCTCCTCGTTGTGGTCCCCGCGTACCAGTCCGAGCACCTGCGGAGGGCCTCTTGCACGCTCGCCATCTCCTCCGAGGAAGGTGCACGGTTGAGCCAGGTGGGGGAGTAGAGGAGGAGGACCTCGGGGGTGGGGGGGCAAGGGGTGGTCGCAGGGGTGGGGGGGAAGGGTGTGGTCTGGAGAATATGGAGAGGGTTATGGAGAATGTAGAGGAAGGAAAGAGGGGTCAGCCGTTGAAATATGAGAGGAGAGAGAAAGGTGCAAGTAATGTTAGGGTTCTTTTTCTTTTATATGGATGACATAAACAGTTTTTGGTTCGGGTCGGGTTTGAGTTTTCAAACCCGACATCCGACCCGAATAACCGAAGTTTTTATAACCTCAAACCGAAATTCGAACCAGTTTTTCAAAAATCGAACCGAAGTACAAATTCGGTCCGGTTCGGTTCGATTTTCGGTTAAAAACCGAAAAATGCTCACCCCTAAACGAGAGGATGACAATAGAAGAAAAGAACATATAACAACACAAACATCAATTTTAATATGTTTTTTTTGGTTCACATTTAGAATGACTTGGATTATTTAGATCTAATAGTTTTAGTTAAAAGATGAGTTAGGACATGACAATATACTTTTTTTCCCTTTCTTTCTTTCCCTCTTTCTACTTTTCATGTTGATCATGTGTTGGTGTTAGGTGGAATTTTTAACTTATATGAAAAATATTCCGAAGTGCGACAAGTGTCATTTTTGTGTCGGAGAAGTTCGGGAGAGTCGATGGCTACAAAGATGACTTGATTTGAGCGTGTATTATAAGTCTGTGCAAAGCGTATCAAAAGGAATGGTACACCATAGGTACATCGTTGGTATGATGTCCATGACATACTGTGCTCCGGAACATCCTGACAATATATCATGGTATACCGTCGTTGTTGTTGATGCTCCAGAATGATGGGAACGGGGTCCATTCCCTTGATGACTACATGCAACGAACCTTTCTCCATGCAACGAACCTTGGAGAACGAGGAATGAACCTTGAAGAAAGAAGATCGAACCTTGAAAGGAGAAACGAACCTTGAAAGGAGGAACGAAGCTTGGGAGATGGAAGAACTATTCTTTGGTCTTCTCCATTCAACGAATGTGGTATACCCAAGAGGCATATCCTCTCTATAAATAGGAGGAAGATGGTGAAGGTTGAGAACAAGAACAAGTTGCAAGAACAACACAATTACACACAAGTTGTAATCCAGTTCAAGTGAGTTTGTGAGAGAAAGTGATCATCAAGTTAAGTTGTACCAACTTGAGAGAAGGCCTTTTGTAATCTTTCATTTGATTATTGTGTACGTAATCCACTTCAAGAGTAGTTTATGGAACATGAGCGGCAGAGTTCTAACCGAACTCTGCCCCCTTGGTTCCAAAACTGTTTTGGAACCAAAACACAGAGTTATGGCCGAACTCTGTGTCGTCGGACTGAGGCTAATTTCAGGATGATTTAATCATCGTTGGATCGTATCCTATGGTCCAGGTTTTGTTGCAGGATTAGGGTATTTATATATGGTTTTTCCTAACCCTAATCATAAGTGTAACACAACACAACATTGAAGAAAAGAGAAAAAAAAAGAGGCAATAGTGCCATTGCAACTTTGGAAGAGAAGAAAGAGGATTGAAGGCCGTTTTCGAAGGAGGATCGGGTTCGGGTAATCTCTACTCGTCATCTTTGTTCTTCGTAGCCTTGTAATCAATTATTTTTGCTTCCAAGTGTTGTGGAGATCCGTGTTGGATCGGAAGAAGTTTTAGAGGGTGTACTCCTTTATTTCATTAGTAAAGGCTTCTCAGGGTTGGACTCCGATCGTTCTGTGGTTTTTTTTTCGCAAGGGTTTTCCACGTCAAATTTTTTTTGTGTCTGCGTGGATTGTGTTTGGTGTTTGGTTCATGCGTTAAATTGCTCGGTTCTCTCGCAGGTACTTTTTAGTTTGGGAAAATGTTTTCACGCTTCTTTTCTAATAAAGTTGTATCAGAGCCAGGTTCTGGAATTCATAAGAGTGTCAGGAGTTGACATAAAAACTAGAGAGGAGAGATGGACGCGAAGTCGGTGCACATGGTGAACCTGAATGGCACCAACTATCATTATTGGCAGAGCAAGATGAAAGATTTTTTGTTTGTCAAAAGCTGCATCTGCCCGTATTTGCTTCCGAGCGACTAGTTGATAAATTCGATGAGGACTAGAATTTGAGCATATACAGGTGTGCGAATATATCGGGCAATTCATTGACGAGAATGTGTACAACCACGTTGCCAATATTGATCATGCGAAAACGTTATGGAATAAGCTGGAATCTTTATACGCGAAGAAGACCGGGGTAAACAAGTTGTTCCTGATCCGGACGATAATATGTCTACGGTACAAAGATGAAGAGTATATTACGGATCATTTGAGTAATTTTAGGGCGTGGTTGACCAGCTATCTTTGATGGGAGTCAAGTTCGACGACGAGGTTCAGGGACTATGACTGCTGTGTACATTGCCAGACTCGTAGGAGACCGTACGAGTATCTATGATCGCTTCTGCTCCAGAAGGTGTGGTCAGTCTGGTGTTTACCAAGAGCGGGGTGCTGAATGAAGAGATGCGGAGACGTTCTCAGGGCACTTCATCCACATCCTACCACCCAGAGGTACTAGTTTCAGAGAGCCGCGAAAGGGACAAAAGCAGGGGTCCAGGTGGTGGCAGAGACAAGAGCAGAGGAAAGTCCAAGGGTCGATACGAGGACTCGGAGTGTTACCATTTTGTGAGACTCGTCTCACTGTATCGGTATTTATATACGGATACGTATTTTTGTACTGTATTTTGTATTTTCTTGATTTTCGGAATGCTTTGAAATTTTTTCCAACTTATAGATTTTTTTCTTGACTGGCATATCGCCAGTGTACCATTGTATGTCGACGGCATGCCTGTCACTTCCGTGTTTTGTTATATGTATTTTCAGTGTACGTATATGGAATTCTGGCCTTTGTCAGGAGACCTGTATTTTGACTCGTCTTTCTTAGCCTTGCTTTGGTTTGATTTTGACTTGGTTTAATTTGGTTTGGTTCAACTTGGTTTGGCTTGGTTTGGATTGGTTTGAGATGAGAAGGTTTGTATAAAACCCAACTCCTCTATCTCTCTCTTCCATTATTTCATTTCTCTTCATCTTCATCCTCTTCATCTTCTTCCTCCAACCTAAGGCAAGTACATCTTGCCAAATGTTGGACAAATGTTATTTTGTTTGTTCTGAACTCTTCCTTACACGATTCTAAGCATCTTTAGACTTGGCATTTTTATTTTGGTGGATAAATTCTTGTAGATCTAAGTTAACTTTATTTTCGGTTTTTTTAGATTTTGATCTACCAAATTTCATTATTTTCAAGTTTTGATTATTCTATGTTGTAGAGAATTTCGTTATACCCCATTTTGACCTATGGAAGTCCAAATTTGGACTTACAGTGAAGGTTTTATGGTGCTTGGAAGCTATGGTTTCCATGGCCATCTTTTTTGAATTTTTGAGAAGATGGGCACCCATCGACCCTGCTGCATAGATGGCACCCCGTCGACTCTGTCGCATGGCATCCCATCGACTCTGTCGCATAGAAGGCACCCCATCGATCCTGTCGCATAGATGGCAACCCATCGACTCCGCCGTATGGCACCCCATCGACCCTGCCGCATAGATGGCACCCCATCGACTCTGCCGCATAGATGGCACCCCCATCGACTATGTCATATAGATGGCACCCCATCGACCCTGCCGCATAGATGGCACCCCCATCGACTCTGCTGCATAGATGGCACCCCAACGACTCTGCCGCATGGCACCCCATCGACCCTGTCGCATATATGGCACCCCATCGACCCTGCCGCATAGATGGCACCACATCGATCATGTCGCATAGATGGCACCCTATCGACTCTGCCGTATAGATGGCACCCCCATCGACTCTGACCGCATGAGAAGATGGGCACCCATCCACCCTTGGCCGCATAGTGCCTATTTTGGCTGTTTTTGTATATTTTATGCCCTTTTTGGCTGTTGTGTGGCAGAATTTCTCCCAACTCTCAACATTAAAGTTGTAAATCTTTTTCTTGGCTTCAAGAATATGTTACCAACTATTTTATGCAAGTACTTTCATTCTTGATATGGAGCTTATGATTGTATTGCATGTTTTCTATCTCGGCCTAAATTGCGACGATCCTACTTAATAGCTTGATATTTCTTTAATAAATGAATTCTTAACATGATTTGATAATATTGTACAGTCAGAGAATGAATGTACCCCTCTCATACCACACTAGCACAGATTTAATTGGTGTTTTAGGCCAAGTAGTTACCTCATTTATTCCTTCTCTTATGTTATGATGCATCTTTTAACAAGATCTATCTACAAGCTTTCTTACGTACCTATGATTTGCTTAACATGATAGTGACCCATGGTGGAGCACTCATGATTTATGCCTTCCTTCTTTTGCTTAACATTATAGTGACCCATGGTGGGGCACTCATAATTTATGTCTTCCTTCTTTTGTTTAACATGATAGTGACCCGTTATGGTGCACTCATAAAATATGTCTTTCTTCTTTGCTTAACATGATAGTGACCCATTGTGGTGTACTCATAATATATATTTTTCTTCTTTGCTTAACACGATAGTGATCCGTTGCGGTGCACTCAAGTCACATGTCACTTCTTTGCTTAACATGATTGTGGCCCATCGTGGCGCACCCCTAACAAGTACTCTTAACATGATAGTGACCCGTCGTGGTGCACTCCAGACAAGTAACATGATATGGCATGACATGACATGAACCATGAATGTTGTTGTGACGGCTTTATTGGCTTACAAGTAATGAATGATTTAGACACCGTGGGTGTTTCTCTTGAGTGTGTTTATACAAGCTACATGTCATGTATTGCATCATGTCTAGGACATGAATTCCTGATTTTCTACGGTCAGAGATTCATACTAAATCTGGCTAGGATTAATGACTAGATTGATCAAGTAGTTCATATAGAGAGGTATTCCGGCTACAAGTAATCCCGTTATCTAGGCGCCTTCTCTGATGGACTTGTAGCCTGCCAACGAGTAGGACACATTTCCAGTCCACTGTCATGTGGGGCACTTCTTGAAACAAGTAATATGCACATTGTCATGTGTTGCACCCCCAAGTCACTTAATAACTCTCTTAGGGTACATTTGTCTCCTGAGCGATGTACCCACTATTTTACTTACATGGGATACATTTGTCTCCTGTGCGATGTATCCGCTATAATTCTTGTAACTTGCGTCTGGATAACCTGGATAGTCTGCAGGGCTTATGGCCGTAGGGATACCTCATTGCATCTCGCTAGTAACTAGGCTTGTGATAACCCTAGTTAGCTAAAGTATCAAGCCGTACTCATTGCTTGGCCGTGATTGATTGATGGAGTCAGTCCAGTCCAGTCTAGTTTTGTCTAGGCAGTGTTCGTATGTTTATTTCAGTACACTATGGTTTATGCTTACTTGTATCGATAAATGGTCGGAGACAAAGTTCTATTCAGGAGAAGGGTTACAACCCCGGTCCTTGTTTGGTTTACGGGTTGTAACTTGGCTTCCGGAATGGTTTCTAAGTTATCCTATCATTTGTCATCCTATTTAGTATTCACATGTTCTACATGATCCTTATGCTGCACAATGATTAGAGACTAAGTTCTGTTCAGGAGAATGGTTATAATCCAGGTCCTTGTTTGGTTTAAGGGTTGTAACATGACTTCCGAATTAGTTCCTAAGTCCACTTATCATTGTCTTTCTATATGATTCTTAAATGCTCACATGTTCAATTATCACTACCAAAATACAGTAAATTAGCAACGAAAAATTAGCGACAGAAATTTTTAGTCGGCGTTAGCGACGGCTTCGTGGCCGCTCGCCGACGGATTACCGACCACACGCCTTTACATTTTTTATTTTAATTTTAGGGGGGAGAAAGGTCGCACATCCGTCGCTAGGGTGTCGGAGATATAGCGACGGATCGATAGTCGTCGCTACGTAGTCGATTATTTGGCGGGAATTGTGAAGAGAATTGGCGGGACATTTCTTCGACTACGTAGCGACGGATATTCAGTCGGCAAGTATCAAAAATTGTGACTACCGGGCGACGGGCTATAAGTCGTCGCTAGTCCGTCGCTAAATATACGTTCCAGACTTTAAATGAAACAGCGGGGGAAACTTTTCATATTTTTCCCAAATTTACTCTCTCTCGCCTCTCTCTCTCTCTTCCGCGGCTTCGGTGAACGGCGTCGGTGTCGGCGTCGGCGTCCTCTCATCTCTCTCTCTCCCGAAGGTAATCCCCTCTCTCTCTCTCTCTCTCTCTCTCTCTCTCTCTCTCTCTCTCTCTCGCGATGTCGTATAGGGGCAGCGGGGGCGGCGGGCTTGGGGCGGGGGCGTCGGGGGCTGGGCGGCTGGCTTGGGGCTGGGGCGTCGGGGGCTGGGCGGCTGGCTTGGGTCGGGGGCTGGGCGGTGGGCTTGGGGCGGGGGAGTCGGGGGCTGGGCGACGGGCTTGGGGCTGGGGCGCTGGGGGCTGGGCGGCTGGCTTGGGTCGGGGGCTGGGCGGTGGGCTTGGGGCGGGGGCGTCGGGGGCTGGGCGGCGGGCTTGGGGCTGGGGCGTCGGAGGCTAGACGGGGGCGTCGGAGGCTAGGCGGCGGGCTTGGGGCTGGGACGTCGGGGGCTGGACAGAGGCGTCGGGGGCTGGACGGCGGGCTTGGGGCGGGGGCGTCGGGGGCTGTACGGCAGGCTTGGGGCGGCGGCGTCGGGGGCTGGGCGGCTGGCTTAGGGCGGGGGCGTCGAGGGTATATGCAACCGACGTACAGCCATAAGCACTCTTCATATATATATATGCAACCGAACTACTGGGCGGCGGGCTTTGGTCGGAGGCGGTGGGGGGCTTTGCTTCTCAAATTCATCTGAGTTTATATATTGGATAAATAATGTGTTATCCATATTGGGTGTTATCCATTAGTTTGGTGGTGTTTGAATTAGTTAATATGAATATGAGGTTTGGATTCATGGTGTACATGTTCACTGTCTCAAGGACAGTACGAGTTCTATTAGTTGTGTGCTTCTATATAGATGTATATATCTATACATCTAGCTGTGATATACAAATGTGTATGTGACAATCTCAGTTAGCGACGGACTAGTGACCGGTTAGCGACGGATATTTCCAGCTCCATTTGTATTAATCTACGGTACGACATGGTGATCAGGACATAGTCCCTGCAGCCATTCGACTGGCGAGGTAGAAACTATGTAGCCGTAGATAAAGTTGATTGTCCTCCGACCCTCATCCCTCGGCAATGATGATACGACAACCTATCACTATATCTTATATAGTAGTAGATGATGTCTTAGTATTACATTATACGAGTTCATCTTGATTCTGTTATATCCTTCAGATACTAGATACGATAAGAACATATACTACACCATATGTATACAGAATATAGATGATTCACACTAATGTATGCTAGAATAAATTTTGGGTTGTGTTCTGAGCCATCCGTTCTCACACTTAAAACACATAGGAATTAGTAGTATGAGAGCGCCGGAGAGAGTGAGAGCGCCGGAGGGGGGGAAGAGAGAGAGAGAGAGAGAGAGAAATGGTACGACATGGTGAAGTAGTACTGTATTTTGGCTCCAGTTCCAGCTCCATTTACATTAATCTACGGTACGACATGGTGATCAGGACATAGTCCCTGCAGCCATTCGACTGGCGAGGCAGAAACTATGTAGCCGTAGATAAAGTTGACTGTCCTCCGACCCTCATCCCTCGACAATTATGATACGACAACCTATCACTATATCTTATATAGTAGTAGATGATGTCTTAGTATTACATTATGTGAGTTCATCTTGATTCTGTTACATTCTTCAGATACTAGATACGATAAGAACATATACTACACCATGGTGCTGGAAATGCCTGCCTCTTCCAGAACCTGGTCGACGGATTTTTCGTCAGCAAACCGTTGCTAATCCGTCCTTTGTTATCGACGGTGGTCGACGGATTAGCGACGGAACGATACACTCTGATACGCTATTACGACGGTTTACCGACGGAACTTTACGTCGCTATTGTCTAAACAGTTTAGTATTTAATACTTGAAAGGGACGACAGTCCGTCGGAAAGTAGTCGCTTAAGCTTCGTATTGTGAAGTCGAAATGCCGTCGCTAGTCCGTCGCCTGACGACTACGTAGCGACGGACCATTATTAGCGACGAGCTGATTGCCGACGGATTTTTTTTGGCCAAAACCCGTCAGTGACCGGTCGCTAATAGAAATTCCCGTCGGACTGGCGACGGATCTGGCCGTCGCTAAATAGACAAATTTTGGTAGTATATCTCACAGGCTATACATGACTCCCTATGCTGGGTCACCATGCTCTTATGACCCGGCTATCTCACAAGTTCACATGTTCAATTACTTTTACATATTCTCAAGCTTCTATTTACTTAACATGTCTACACTTTACATCATGTTGCATGATAATTACTTTATGCTCCAAGATGCTTACTTATTGTCTTCCTATGCTCGGGATAAGTGCATTGGTAGTGCACGAGTCTCGATCTGCTCTTACTCATTTGTATCTCTAATTGTTGATGTTAGTGATTGCTGGTTTTAGTTCATAGTTTGGCTTCCTTTGTGGTACTTGCTATTGGGGGTCTGATCCCACTAGTTTTGTTTGGTCAGATCTGATAGAGAAGTCCAGAGGATCTTTCGCACCATCTACTCGACGGTGACCATCCAGAGCACCAGAGTACCCAAATGGGTTTCTTATTTTATTCTCCCACTGGTTATGTACATTATTCTTTGTGGCGTTTAGCCTCTGAGCACGTGTTTAGCTCGTGTTTTGGTCCTTGACATTTAGCCTACGGACATAAACATGATGTGCGTATTCTAGACTACAGCTAGAGCTATCATGTATGACTAATACTCTTGCTAGTTTCTCCATTTTGTATTACTAGCTTCATGATCATCCATGTATATATGGTTTGGAATGCTTTACTATTGTATGTCTAATGATCATACTTCTTGTACCTTGTATAATTACCTGTGATTGAGATACCTAGGATTGTTTTAACCTAGTATCGATTGTTGGCTTGTAGAAGTAACACCCATGTCTTGACAGCTTATACGTTATTTCAGAGTACTGGTGTACTTTGGAATTGCGTAGCTGGCCTTGTCCGTCCTCACTTGCCAGTATTCTGGTTCTGGGACGTGACATAGGTTTTAGTGGTGGCCCATGCAGGTCTGATTTTTCAGATATGTGGGGGTTACTAATTAATGTTTAGATATCTCAATCACGATTATCCTTTATTGATATCATTCGTATTATTCTCTATCTCTGATCCATTGACCTGATATCTGCCTTGATTGTTGATCCTTCTTGTCCTCTCGATTTGATCCTTGTGCCCTTTAACTTTCAAGGGCATTGTTCCTAATTCTTTCGGTTATCTTGTTTAGGTTTTGCCGATGGCAGGTCAGCAATCTTCTGTTAGGCCAGTTGTGGAGGATCAGTCTCAGCATTCAGACGAAGTGTCGAGAGTTGACTCGAGGGCAGAGGTGCCAGTCCATCCCGATCAGCCAGCTCAGCCCGCACAATCAGCAGTCCGAGCAGAGGTAGTACCAGGTCAGCCCGATGTACCTGCACTCATAGGGATTATCAAAGAAATAATGGAGTCACAACAACGATGAGACCTCGTTCTCCATCAGAGTATCCTGATATTGATAGACCGTAGTGTGCAAGGAATACCCGAGGAACTTCAAGCCGAGAACTTACAGCCAGAGGAAGTACAGATTGGAGCCAGACAGTACCAATCGCACAGCCAGTCAGCATATCAAGCCCGACCTACTGTAGAGGCAGTAAGAGAGCAAGGGCATGGACCTAGAAGGACTACATCCAGAACTGAGGGTCGTAAGAGGAACCATCCGTATGTATCAGGCTTTTTACCCCGTTGTCCATCACTAGTACCCTCATACAACTATACACCCCAGCACCAGGAGTTACTAGTCGTATGTTCCTTCTGTAGAAGGGAAGGGCATACTCGTCTTACTTGTCAGAGGGCTAACTTTTTATGTTTATCGTACGGTTCACCTAACCACATGATAGGAATTTGTCCCCGGAGATGTCAAGGTGGATCATCATTGTGAGACCCGTCTCACTGTATCGGTATTTTATACGGATACATATTTATTTGAGCCGTATTTCGTATTTCTCGATTTGTGTGATATTTTAAAATTTTCCAAGATATAGGAATTTCATGACTTGGTTTAACTTGGACTTGGTTTTATTTGGTTCGGTTCCACTTTGACTTGGTTTGGTTTAGTTGGTTTCTCATGAGCTGAGGTGTATGGCTTAGATTTAGTGGAGAGGAATGAATGGTGGAGATCACTTGAGCTTGTTATATAAGCCACTTTTCTCTCTCCCTCCTCATTCACCCTCATTCATTTCTTTTCCACCAAACCCTAGCCATTGGAGAGAGGCAAGTACATCTTGTCGAATGTTGGACGATTTCAATTTCGTTTGTTCCATTCTCTTTATTGTTAAATTCTAAGCATGTTTAGAACCTGAAGTTTTTCATTTTGATGGCTAGATTGTGGTAGATCTAACTTTGTGGTACTTTCGGTTTTCATAAGTTTTGATCTGTTAAACGTGCATACTTTTGTCAACTGATGGTTCCATGTTGTAGAGAATTTGATTTTACCCAAATTTGACCCATAGAAGTCTGGATTTGGGGTTCCCATTGAAGTTTGGTGGAGCATGGAGGCCATGGTATTTTCCATGGACATAGTCTCTGTGGGAAGCCATTAATTGCGTTTTTGGAGCTGCAAGCTTGTTTGTATTTTGAGCCGCATACATTAGTTGCCTATAATTAATTGTTATGGGCCGCATGAAATTTTTAGCAGTAAGCTTGCATTTTGGTACATGCGACATTTTGCATGTCCACATGCATTATTGTACTTTTGGCCGCATGGCCTTTATCCTTAAATTGTATTATTTAATTATTTTTGGCCATTTATTTAGTTGGCCGCATGGAACAGTACCTAGCCGCATAGGTTGTGGCAATAGCATTAAATGCAGGTTTGCATTTTGCTTGCCACTTGCATTAATATTTGTCCTCAGTATTTTCTTAGTATTAATACTTGTTCTCCATTTCCATTTGAGCCGCATGGAAAGGAGTTACAGGGCTTTGGCATCTGCATTAAATGCATGCTTGCAATTTTTTATTAAATAAATAGTGAGCCGCATAGGCTTTAAAGTAAGCATTTAATGCACTTTTCTTATAATGTATATTTTCGTGCATTTTTTTAAGCTTTCTCAAATGAGCCAGCCGCATGGAGAAGCAAGTGGGCCGCATGCTTATGCAATGCCAGCCGCATGCCTTCCATGCATTTAATGCAACACAAATCCACAATATTGAGCCGCATAGGTTCTGGAGGTTGTGTTCCTAATGTACTATTGCTCTTATGCATTTTTAAGCCTTAGCAATTTATATTAATGCTTTTATGCATTCAAAGCCCTTAGTATTTTATATTTTATGTATTAAAGGGCACTTCCAGGGAACATGCCCGCCACATGTCATAATAAATGCACTTTATGCATTATAGTCCCTAATAAAAGCACTTTTGTACTATAAACCCATAAGCAATACTTTCCAAGCATTTAAGTAAGGCACTAACCAAAACCAATACATGCATTTTGCATGCTTAGGCAAGCACTCACGTGGACTTGGCAACAGAGCCTATCCGCATAAGCTTACATGCAAGCTTATTTTACATGCTTACTATCATGCTTTAAATGCAAGTACAGGGAGCCGCATATACTTGAAATGCTTATTTTATAGGCTTTGCTATTATCATATGCTTTTGCATGTAAAGCCTAGAGTGAGCCGCATAGGCTCCCTTTCCCACTATCTAATATTTTGGCCACGTGAACCATTAATTAGGTAGCTCACGTGAACCTTTTCTTATTGCATTAATTGTGGGAGGGTCCCACATAGCTTCCTTTAGTTGACTTGCTTGCTGAAGTGGGAGTTTGCATTTAATGAGGGTCCCACTGTCTTTTGTCTTATTTGATTTTATGGCCTATTTATTGTTTCCTGGCCGCATGGGGTCCCTCCCACTCTTGGCCGCATGCACAATTGTATGCTAGCCGCATATGGCTTGCTGGCCTTAAATGTTTGACTGATTGCATTTAAATAATTTCGGAGCCGCATGGGTGGCCTCCCACTCTCTTTGACTGCATGTTTGTTCTCCCACTTTTGGACCACATGGGTCCCACTTTGATTGTTTAATGTTTTATTTGTCTAAATTGTGGTCAGAATTTCTTCCCACTCCCAACATAAAAGTTGTAGAATTTCTCCTTGGCTTCAGGAATATATATATTATTAATATATTATTATTTAATTGTGCAAGTTTCTCTCCTCTTGATAATTGACAAGATAATTCTTGATAGTGACCCGCCGTGGTGCACTCCCGACATGATAACTTGACCTGATAACTTGACAGTGAACTTGACATGATATACCTGACATGATAGTGGTCCGCCGTGGCGCACTCTTGACATGATAAACCTGACATGATATTTCTCGAAATGCTGTTGCGACGGCTAACACGACTTGATAAGATTGAATAACTTGGACACCGTGGACGATTGTGCTTGTACAAATGAACATGTCCTGTCTTGCATCATGTCTAGGATGGGACTCCTGAGTACCACGGTCAGGAGTACCTACTGTAAATGGCTAAGGCTAATAACTAGAATACTACAGTAGTTCATGAAGAGACTTTCCCAGTTACCTGTTGCCCCTTTTATCCCGGCCTTATATATATATACATGGGATTTGTTGCTATCCGTCGAGATGAGCGCACTTCCAGCCCGCCGTCGAGTGTGGTACCTTAGGACACATGTATCTTACTACAGTGTGTCTGCTATATCATGCTATCTTTTCCTTTTCTTTGCTGGGGTCACTCAGGTAGTAGCAAACGGGTAACCGGACTTGGAAATCTCTTTGCATCTTGTTAGTAACTAGGCCTGTGATAACCCTAGTTAGTTAAAGTATCAAGCCGTACTTATTGCTTGGCCGTGATTGTTAAATAGAGAATGATATGTCTAGTCTTGTCTTGATCCTGTACAAGATTGTTACATGTCCTGTTTTTCTTATTTTATATTACCGATAAATGGTGGAAGAAACCAAGTTCTGTTCAGACGAAGGGTTACAACCCCGGTTCTTGTTTGGTTTACGGGTTGTAACCTGGTTATCTAAATAGTCCCATGGTTATCCCATCGTATATCACCTTCCCTGTTCTATTTATTTAACATGTTCTCCAGTTTACTTTATGTCAAATGATGATTTACTTACTGTCTCCCTATGATCGGGACGAGTGCATTGGTACTGCACAAATCTCGATCCTCTTTTACTTATTTGCTTGTTGATTGCTGATGATTGCTGGTTTTAGTTCATAGTTCGGCCTCCTTTGTGGTACTTGCTATTTGGGGTCTGACCCCACTGGTTTTGTATGGCCAGGTTCTAATAGAAGAGCCCGAAGGATCTATCGTACCATCTACTCGACGGTGACCAGACGGAGCACCAGAGTGCCTCAGTGCGTTTCTTCTTCATCCTCCCACTGATATGTAAATTCTCCTCTTGTAACGTTTAGCCTCGAGCACGTGTTTAGCTCATGTTTTGGTATTTTCCTTGATATTGTAGCCTACGGGCATAAACATGATATGTGTATTCTAGACTATAGCTATTCCTTATCATGTACGACTAATACTCTAGCTAGTCCTCAGTTCTGTGGTACTGGCTTCATGATCAGTCATGTATATGGTTCGGGACGCCTTACTATTGTATGTATGATGATCGTACTCTTGCTCTTGTATAATTGCCTGTGATTGAGATACCTAGGATTGTTAAACCATAGGATTGACTGATGGCATGTAGAGTAACCCCCATGTCTTGACAGCTTATACGTAATTTCAGAGTATTAACGTACTTTGGGATTGCGTAGCTGGCTATGTCTGCCCCCGCTCTTCGGTATTCTGGTTCTGGGGCGTGACAATCATCCCTCCAGCCTTCCAACCAGCAGGTACCATCGTCGGTTTAGCAGCAGCAAGCTCTAAGGCAGAGAAACCAGCAGCAGTATCGGGCAGAACAAGCATGTACCTATTTTGGAAAGTTAGGGCATTCTAGATCAGTTTATCGGACGACCAATAGGCGTTGCTTCCACTGTGGAGCAGAGGACCATTCTATTAGCACTTGTCCATATCCGACATCTCGAAGATGACCATCTACACCAGATATACCGTCGCCATCCTTTCAATCACCTCCATCATCACCTCCTATAGTGGATGACCAGCTAGTGCCAATACTAGATGTTCAACCATTGGCACAGTACCCACCGCCATCGCGTGCTCAGAGGATCAGACAGCTCAGAGCACAGTTGCATACACAATACCAGGAGCAGCTCTAGTATCAGCACGAGGGTAATACCTTGGGAACCTCAGGTACCATCTTCATAGATTTCTTTCAGTTACGACCTTGGGGTTGTATTTTAGTAGCAGGCTAGGTAGTGGCGACATATCTTGGGTTCTTGCAGGCGACCTTGTATTCTATCCACGTATGGAGTACAAAGGCCGGCTTGATTTATTCGGTGAGTAAATACAAGTTTTTCGTCCCCAACTCTTCTTTCTTCGTAGTCGAGGCATGTGATAACTTCATTGCTAGCGACTACGACGATACGTCCTGGGTAGAGTCCTGTCTTAGACTAAGTCATTGGTACTGACTTACTTTGAGACTTGACCTTATCCATTTTGGAGTCAGCGTAGGCCAGCGAGGACGTTGGTTCCTACTCAACTGTCTCAGGAGACATATTTATTCATATGCCTCCAGCCCTTCTTGATCGTGATTGTGTTATTGCTTACGCATTTATTTATATTACAGTTGCCTCTATTTACATATGTGCCATGCTACATTTTATGGAGATAGTTGTATTTTCTTGTGCTTTTGTTTTAGTTATCTTAGTCGACTGGATTTAGAAAATTTCGAGTACGGAATTTTTCTAAAGATGAGAGAGTTGTGAGACTCGCCTCACTATATCGGTATTTATATACAGATACGTATTTTTGTACTGTATTTTGTATTTTCTTAATTTTCGGAATGCTTTGAAATTTTTTCCAACTTATAGATTTTTTTCTTGACCGGCATATCACCAGTGTACCATTGTATGCCGACGGCATGCCTGTCACTCACATTTTCTGTTATACGTATTTTCAGTGTACGTATACAGAATTTTGGCCTTTGTCAGGAGACCTGTATTTTGACTCGTCTTTCTTAGCTTTGCTTTGGTTTGATTTTGACTTGGTTTAATTTGGTTCTGTTCAACTTGGTTTGGCTAGGTTTGGATTGGTTTGAGATGTGAAGGTTTGTATAAAATCCAACTCCTCTCTCTCTTTCTCACTTCCATTATTTTATTTATCTCCATCTTCATCCTTTTCATCATCTTCCTCCAACCTAAGGCATGTACATCTTGCCAAGTATTGGACAGATGTTATTTTGTTTGTTCTAAACTCTTCCTTATATGATTCTAAGCATCTTTAGAACTTGGCATTTTTCATTTTGGTGGATAAATTCTTGTAGATCTAAGTTTACTTTATTTCTATTTTTTTGGGTTTTGATCTACCAAACTTTATTATTTTCAAGTTTTGATTGTTCTATGTTGTAGAGAATTTCGTTCTACCCCATTTTGACCTATAGAAGTCCAAATTTGGTCTTACAGTGAAGGTTTTATGGAGCTTGGAAGCTATGGGTTCCATGGCCATCTTTTTTTAATTTTTGAGAAGATGGGCACCCATCGACCCTGCCGCATAGATGGCACCCCATCGACTCTGCCGCATGGCACCCCACCGACTCTGCCGCATAGATGGCACCCCATCGACCCTGCCGCATAGATGGCACCCCATCGACTCTGTCGCATAGATGGCACCCCATCGACCCTGCCGCATAGATGGCACCCCATCGACTCTGCCGCATGGCACACCATCGACCCTGCCGTATAGATGGCACCCCATCGACTCTGCCGCATGGCACCCCATCGATCCTGCCGTATAGATGGTACCCTATCGACCCTGCCGCATAGATAGCACCCCATCGACTCTGCCGTATAGATGGCACCCCATCGACCCTGCCGTATAGATGGCACCCTATCGAGTCTGCCGCATAGATGGCACCCCATCGACTCTGCCGCATAGATGGCACCCCATAGACTCTGGCCGCATGAGAAGATGGGCACCCATCCACCCTTGGCCGCATAGTACCTATTTTGTCTATTTTTGTATATTTTATGTCCTTTTTGGCTGATGTGTGGCCAGAATTTCTCCCAACTCCCAACATGAAAGTTGTAGATTTTTTTCTTGGCTTCAAGAATATGTTACCAACTATTTTATACAAGTTCTTTCATTCTTGATATAGAGCTTATGATTGGATTGCATATTTTCTATCTCGGCCTAAATTGCGATGACCATACTTAATAGCTTGATATTTCTTTAATAAATGAATTTCTTAACATGATTTGATAATATTGTACAGTCATAGAATGATTGTACCCCTCTCATACCCTTAACACTAGCACAGATTTAATTAGTATTTTAGGCCAAGTAGTTACCTCATTTATTCCTTCTCTTATGTTATGATGCACCTTTTATCAAGATCTATCTACAAGCTTTCTTACGTCTATGATTTGTTTAATATGATAGTGACCCGTGGTGGGGCACTCTTGATTTATGTCTTCCTTCTTTTGCTTAACATGATAGTGACCCGTGGTGGGGCACTCATGATTTATGTCTTCCTTTTTTTCCTTAACATGATAATGACCCGTTGTGGTGCACTCATAAAATATGTCTTTCTTCTTTGCTTAACATGATAGTGACCCGTTGTGGTGCACTCATAGTATATGTCTTTCTTCTTTGCTTAACACGATAGTGACCCGTTGTGATGCACTCAAGTCACGTGTCACTTCTTTGCTTAACATGATTGTGGTCCATCGTGGCGCACCCATAACAAGTACTCTTAACATGATAGTGACACGTCATGGTGCACTCCAGACAAGTAACATGATATGACATGACATGAACCATGAATGTTGTTGCGACGACTTTATTGGCTTACAAGTAATGAATGATTTGGACACGTGGGTGTTTCTCTTGAGTGTGTTTGTACAAGCTACATGTTCTATATTGCATCATGTCTAGGACATGAATTTGTGATTTCCTATGGTCAGGGATTCATACTAAATCTGGCTAGGATTAATGACTAGATTGATCAAGTAGTTCATATAGAGAGGTATTCCGGCTACAAGCAATCCCGTTATCTGGGCGCCTTCTCTGATGGACTTGTAGCCTGCCGACGAGTAGGGCACATTTTCAGCCCACTGTCATGTAGGGCACTTCTTGAAACAAGTAATATGCACACTGTCATGTGTTACACCCCCAAGTCACTTAATAACTCTCTTAGGGTACATTTGTCTCCTGGGCGATGTACCCACTATTTTACTTACATGGGATACATTTGTCTTCTGGGCGATGTATCCGCTATAATTCTTGTAACTTGCGTCTGGATAACCTGGATAGTCTGCAGGGCTTGTGGCCGTAGGGATATCTCGTTGCATCTCGCTAGTAACTAGGCTTGTGATAACCCTAGTTAGCTAAAGTATCAAGCCGTACTCATTGCTTGGCCGTGATTGATGGATGGATTCAGTCCAATCTAGTTTTGTCTAGGCAGTGTTCGTATGTTTATTTCAGTACACTATGGTTTATGCTTACTTTCATCGATAAATGGTCGGAGATAAAGTTCTATTCAGGAGAAGCGTTACAATCCCGGTCCTTATTTGGTTTACGGGTTGTAACTTGGCTTCCGGAATGGTTTCTAAGTTATCCTATCATTTGTCGTCCTATTTAGTACTCGCATGTTCTACATGATCCTTATGCTGCACAATGACTAGAGACTAAGTTCTGTTCAGGAGAAGGGTTATAACCCAGGCCCTTATTTGGTTTAAGGGTTGTAACTTGACTTCCGAATTAGTTCCTAAGTCCACTTATCATTGTCTTTCTATATAATTCTTACATGCTCATATGTTCAATTATCTCATAAGCTATACATGACTCCCTATGCTGGGTTACCATTCTCTTATGACCCGGCTATCTCACAAGTTCACATGTTCAATTACTTTTACATATTCTCAAGCTTCTGTTTACTTAACATGTCTACACTTTACATTATGTTGCATGATAATTACTTTATGCTCCAAGATGCTTACTTATTGTCTTCCTATGCTCGAGATAAGTGCATTGGTAGTGCACAGTCTCGATCTGCTCTTACTCATTTGTATCTCTAATTGTTGATGTTAGTGATTGCTGGTTTTAGTTCATAGTTTGGCTTCCTTTGTGGTACTTTCTATTGGGGGTCTGACCCCACTGGTTTTGTTTGGCCAGATCTGATAGAGAAGTCCAGAGGATCTTTCGCACCATCTACTCGACGGTGACCATCCAGAGCACCAAAGTACCCAAGTAGATTTCTCATTTTATTCTCCCACTGGTTATGTACATTATCCTTTGTGGCGTTTAGCCTCCGAGCACGTGTTTAGCTCGTGTTTTGATCCTTGACATTTAGCCTACAGGCATAAACATGATGTGCGTATTCTAGACTGCAGCTAGAGCTATCATGTATGACTAATACTCTTACTAGTTTCTCCATTTTGTATTACTAGCTTCATGATCATCCATGTATATATGGTTTGGGATGCTTTACTATTGTATGTCTGATGATCATACTTCTTGTATCTTGTATAATTGCCTGTGATTGAGATACCTAGGATTGTTTTAACCTAGGATCGACTGTTGGCTTGTAGAAGTAACCTCCATGTCTTGACAGCTTATACGTTATTTCAGAGTACTGCTGTACTTTGGAATTGCATAGCTGGCCTTGTCCGTCCCTACTTGCCAGTATTTTGGTTCTGGGGCGTGACACTATTGTGGCAAGAAGGGCCACATCAAGCGGAATAATTTCGCTTGGAAGAGAGAGAAAAAGGGCGACAAGGGGACACAAGATGAGAACACTACAGTGACGGCTTCGATACATGGAGGCGATGTGATCGTCATAGGTGATGAGGTTTGTATTATTACAAACCTCGCCTGCGATGACAATTCTTGGCTGGTAGAATCAGGGGCTTCAGCGCACGTATCTCATAACAGGGCACTATTTGCCACTTACATGACAGGCGACTGTGGAGTGTTGAAGATTGGCAATGAAGATGTGTCGAAGGCGGTTGCCGTTGGAGATGTGCGTTTGAGGACGAAGACGAGTGCAGTTCTTGTTCTCAAAGATGTTCGTCATGTCCCTGATATCCGTTTCAACCTGGTGTCGGTTGGAAGGTTGGATGACGAGGGATTCTTCGGTCTCTTCGAGAATAGTCAGTAGAAGCTTTCCAGAGGTTCGATGGTGATTGCCAGAGGAAGCAAGAAGTCCGATCTCTACTATATAGAGGGGAGCGCATAGGGGACACAGGAGGTGAACGCAGTTTCTGATGCGTTTACCGAGTTGTGGCACAGGCAGCTTGGCCATATCAGCGAGAAGGGGATGAGCTACTTGGTGAACATGAAGGTGATTCCAGGGATCAAGTCTACAAAGTTAGAGAAGTACACGTACTTCTTAGCTGGGAAGCAAAATAGGGTGTCTTTTCAAAGTCACCCAAGTTCAAAGGAAGCCGGCGTTGCTCGAATTGATTCACTCGGATGTCTGCGGCCCTATGAAGCTAAAATCTATTGGTGGTGCTTCTTACTTTGTAACTTTTATTGATGACTGTTTCAAGAAGGTTTGGGTCTATGCCTTAAAGGCCAAGGATCAGGTGTTGCCCACTTTCAAAGAGTTGCATGCCTCTGTTGAAAGAGAGACATGCAAGAATTTATTGTGTGTTCGGTCCAAACTATGCCTCCTTGGTTCCAGAACTATTTTAGAACCAAAACGCAGAGTTTTGGCCAACTCTGTGTCATCGGACTGAGGCTAATTTCATAGTAATTTAATCACCGTTGGATCGTATCCTACGGTCCAAGTTTTGTTGCGGGATTATGGTGTTTACATATGGTTTTTTCTAACCCTAATCACAAGTGTAATACAACACAACATTGAAGAAAAGAGAAAAAAAGAGAGGCAAGAGTGCCATTGCAACTTTGAGAGAGAAGAAGGAGGATTAAAGGCCGTTTTCGAAGGTGGATCGTGTTTGGATAATCTTTACTCGTCGTCTTTGTTCTTCGTAGCCTTGTAATCAATTATTCTTGATTCCAAGTGTTGTGGGGATCCATGTTGGATCGGGAGAAGTTTGTAGAGGGTGTACTCCTTTATTTCATTAGTGAAGGCTTCTCAGGGTTGGACTATGATCGTCACATGGGTTTTTTCCGCAAGGATTTTCCATGTCAAAAATTGTCTGTGTCTGCGTGGATTGTGTTTGGTGTTTGGTTCGTGCGTTGTATTGCTCGGTTCTCTCGCAGGTACTCTCTAGTTTGACGAAAAGTTTTCGCGCTTCTTTTCCAACACTTATCTTCTCTTTCTTTCACTTTTAGTTTATTCTTATATCATCACGAAGATGAGAAATGTCTTGTTTTTTCCTAACAGTGGTATCAAAGCAGATGTTGCTAATCTTCTTGTGTTGAGATGGAGACTTCCATTGGCGGTATTCGAATGATCAGCTTGAATGGCCGTAATTAGATTATATGGAAGGCGAAGATGATTGACCTTCTTTATTGCAAGGACCTTTACGTACCAATTGAAGGTGAATCCTCCAAGCCAGAGTCTATGATGGCGTAAGAATGAAAGAAGCTCGACGGGAAGACTATTGGCACCATTCGACAATGGGTGGATGATATTGTATTCCATCATGTGTCAAATGAAACTTCGGCGAACAGCTTGTGGAAGAAACTTGAAGATCTCTACGAGAGGAAGACCGTCGACAACAAAGCTTTTCTAATTTGAAAGTTTGTCAATCTCAAGTTTAAGGAAGGTGACTCCATATATGAACATCTAAATAAAGTTCAAAGTATTGTGAATCAACTTGCATCTATGAAGATGGTGTTGGACGACGAGCTTCAAGCCCTTCTTTTGCTTAGCTCGTTGCCAGATAGTTGTGAGACTCTGGTGGTGTCTCTTAATAACTCCGCACCTGACGGAATTGTATTAATGAACCAAGTTATAAGCAGCCTTTTGAATGAAGAAATCCAAAGAAAGTCATCCGGGTCCTCCCATTCTCATGCTCTTGTTACCGAGAATAGAGGAAGGAGCAAAAGCCGACAGCCTCAGAACCGAGACAAGTCAAAACAAAAATCAAAGGCTAGGAAGGACATCAGTTGTTATCACAATGGTAAGAATGGACACATAAAACGGAAATGCCGCAAGTTCAAGCAAAAACAAAAGAAAGAGAGGACCAATGAGAAGCAAGAAAAGAATGAAAGTGCAGCCGTTGTCAGTGATAATGAAATTGTACTTTTCTTGGCATGTGAAGAAGAATGTGCAAATCTCACTTGCCAAGACTCGAAATGGGTGATTGATTCTGGTGCCTCCTACAATGGGTAACAAAAATTCTTCTCAAATTCTTGGCATCAAAAATATTTGTATTACCACTAACCTTGGAACAAAGATGATGCTAAAAAATGTTAAATTTGTGTCCGATCGTCTCAATCTTCTCTCCACCGGCAAGCTTGATGAAGAAGGATTCGCAAACAACTTTGATAAAGGATGTTGGAAGCTTACCAAGGGCTCACTTGTACTGGCGAGAGGAAAGAAGTGTTGCACTCTCTACAAGACTCAGTTGCACTTGGAGAATGATGAACTTGGAATAGTTGAAGGTTCCTCTATGGATTTACGGCACAAACGGCTTGGCCACATGAGTGAAAAAGGGCTACAAACTCTTGCAAGGCGACAACTACTTCCATCCATGCAACATATAACTTTGTCCCACTGTGATCATTGCTTGATTGAGAAACAACATCGGATAGCCTTTGTTAAAAATTATAACAAAAAAATCGACATATTGGACATAGTCTATTCAGATATGTGTGGACCCGTAAATGTTAAAACATTCAGTGTTGCCTCCTACTTTGTGACCTTCATAGATGATGCATCTAGAAAAGTGTGGGTGTAAGTTCTAAAATCCAAAGATCAAGTCTTTGAAGTTTTCAAAAACTTTCATACCAAAGTTGAAAGAGAATCTGGAAAGCTCTTGAAGTGTATTCACACGGATAATGATGGTGAGCATACTTCTAGGATGTTTGAAGATTATTGTTCTAAATATGGCATTAGACACTAAAAGTCTGTCCCATACACACCACAACACAATGGGGTTGCAGAAAGAATGAACCGCACAATTGTGGAAATGGTAAGGAGTATGTTATCCTTAGCTAAATTACCAAAATATTTTGGGAAGAAGCAGTGAGAACTGCCTGCTACTTGATAAATTTGTCCCCCTCAGTTCCTTTGGATGGAGATATTCCAGAAAGGATTTGGAGTGGAAAGGATATTTTCTATTCCCACTTGCGGGTGTTCGGGTGCAAGGATTTTGTGCATGTACCTAAGGAGAACAGAACAAAGCTTGATGATAAAGCATTCCATGTATCTTCTTGAGATATGGAAATGATGAATTTGGATATAAGTTGTGGGATCCTAAAAATAAAAAAATTGTGAGGAGCAGGAATGTTGTATTTTGTGAAGATAAAACGAATGCTGATTTTGAAAAAGAAGATGAGCCACAAAATATTCACATCGTCCCAAATCCAATCTCCAAACCTGTTATTCCTTCCTGTCACGCCCCAGTACCGGAATACTGAGACGGACTAGGCCAGCTACACCGTATGAGGTATATAAACGTCATACGGCGATCATGGCTGTCAAGAGACAAGGGGGTGTATGCTACAATCAGGTCTCCTATGGTCCCACAGAGCATCTATGTCTCAATCAATCAAAACAAGAAGCAGTAAATAATGATCATATAAGACAAAGCAGTAAGGCATCCCCGACGCTTCATCAAAATGATTCATGAGTCTAGCTATACAAAATGATGAGCTAGTTCCGAGAGTCAATAGTACATAACTATAGTCAGCTGCAGTCTAATTTAATTACAATTATGCAAAAGAAACTAGTGTCCAGAACTGCCGGCTAAACAAGTGCCAGTGGCTAAACGCCAAGTACAAAATAGAAGATATCAGAGCAGTAAAAAAGAAACCCACTCATGGTCCCTGGCGCCCATACTCCTGGTGTGCACCATTGTTCGGGTGGAAGGCTGGAACCTCTGGGGCTGCTACGATATCTGGCCAAACAAAACCAGCGGGGTCAGGCCCCGAATAGCAAGTACCACAAGGGAGCACAAAAGAGTGAGAATGAGTTAAATAAGACCTGATTCACGAGTTATAGGCTTATACCATATCATCGAGACAATACGACACCCTTACAACCAAACAAGGACAAACGGTGCCAATATCGTGCCGAGATAAGATATATCCTATAGCCATGGGCAGGTAAAAGGGCTTCTGATCGTGACTTCGGTCCATAGCCCATCGCAGCACAATAGCCCAACCCAACAACCAAACAAGGACATGGGTTGGACCACGCACCACGATAGTCCATGTTCCTCAGTTGCCAACAGAAGAAAACATATCACAAAACAAGTCATCTTACAAGCGGCCAATCAATCCTACGGCTTTCTATGATTTGTCTGGGTTATCCCAGTAATGCAATATATAGGAATCCTCAGTTCTTGTCAACCCAGCAGGGCTAGCCAAACCATTATATACAAGCAAGCACGAAATGCACCGGTCCCTCGAAAGGCCACCGCGCTAGAATAAGCAGTAACGGTTCCAGCTCTCCGATAGGAAGAGCTGGCTCGGCAGTCACAAATCAGATACTGCACTCCACTAGTGCGGATGACTATACAGTATCCGAGGCGGCCAACCCGACGCGCCAGGACTGGACCCAGGGTGGCTGGTGACGTACGATCTCGAGATTCTGTTCCCTCACAATGCTTCTACTAATTTAAGTTGCTTAGATTAACCCTATCTTGATATGGAATTACATGTCGTGGTCACATGGTCATCCTCCTATATGTCGTACCATAGTACGCGTACCCTAAGTATGAATCCACATCGGCCCGATCTAGATCCATGCTTAGTGTAATGCTTCAAACAACAATCAACATACCACGATACTATTACTGACCAATTACCATGACTGTACTGGAAGGTACACATGTATTGACATATAACACGAACGATCACTTGGCATGTAGAGTCACACCTCAGTGTACTCATTAAATGGCACCGTAGTGCATGCTAATATTGTATCTCAATACACACTTAGAATATGTACCAGCACGTATACAGGTAATCAGGTCAGGAACATGGTCAAGTCAGGAAGTCACTCGGACTCCTCGTGACATAAAAGTCACATATAAATTCTGGTTAAAGTGAGACATGAGGACCCTTGTAGCCAATACAAAGATCTACAACTTTCATATTTTGAGTTTTTTTTCAAGATTCTAGCTACAAAATAACTTAAACAGGCAAAAATAGTGAAATAGAGCAATTCCGGCGCATGGAATTCCTGTACTATCGGTGCGTGGGATTCCTGCACAATCGGCGCGTGGGATTCCTACACCATCGGTGCGCGGGATTCCTGCACCATCGGCGCGTAGGATTCCTGCACAATCGGCGCGTGGGATTCCTGCACAATCGGCACGTGGGATTCCTGCACCATCGGTGTGTGGGATTCCTACGCGCAATCGGCGCGTGGGATTCCTGCACCATCGGCGCGTGGGATTCCTACGCACAATCGGCGCGTGGGATTCCTGCACCATCGGCGCGTGGGATTCCTGCACAATCGGCGCATGGGATTCCTGCACCATTGGTGCGTGGGATTCCTGCACCATCGGTGCGTGGGATTCCTGCACAATCGGCACGTGGGATTCCTGCACAATCGGCGCGTGGGATTCCTGTACCATCGGCGCGTGGGATTCCTGCACAATCGACGCGTAGGATTCATGTACCATCGGCGCGTGGGATTCCTACGCGCATGACACGCTCAGAGTTAAGGGATGTGTTGTCGGGACTTCACAGCGCATGGCCTCCCGGCGCATAGCCTCCCGGGCGCATGGGGGTCATCGTCCCCAAACAGCAAGTTCAGCCATGAAAGTTCCAAAAACTTGCCATGGCCATAACTTCCTCATCCGAAGTCGAAATCAAGCGAAACAAAAGCCAAAACTGAATAAAATTGAATTCTCTACAACATAGAACCATTAGTTTTGGAAACAACCAAGTTTGATAGATCAAAACCATGGAAATCCATAAAACCCTAGTTATAGAAACTTAGATCTACACCAAACTAGCCATTAAAATCAAAAACTTCAAGAACTAAACTTGTAGAGAATGAAGAGAAGAACAATATAGACAAATAATATCTAAGAAAAATCAAGAAATGAAAAATGCAAGAATCTCTCCATTTGGTGCAAGATGTACTTGCCTATTGGTTGGGAGGAAAAGAAATAAAAAGAGTGAATGAGGAGAGAGAGTGTGGAAGAGAATACATATAGGAGTTGGGTTGACTCAAAGAAACCCTAAGCTTAAGCATGCTCTTAACCATGTGACTAATGACATGTTAATTGCTACATGATACAACTAATTAAATTAATTAAATAAAATCCTAACCACAACACGGTTCAGAAATCTTATCATCGAAATAGTGAACCACGCCTACAACCAGACAAGGACAAGGAGTGGGACACTAATCCGCGACGAGATACTGTTCCATGCCATGGCCAGTTACAAATACAGGATATATACAATAAAGATACAGGTGCCAGATACCATATACATGAAAAATAAAAAATTTACGTATTTCGGGAATGGGGAGTGACACTTCCCCTATGCTAGAAAAATAATAATTTTCAAGATGTGCAGGAAGAAGAAGGAAAAATTACAGGTTCTCCAAGTTTTGGGCAGGAAGAGCATGAACATACAGAATCATTACATATGGATCAGCCACAAACACCTCAGTTGAGATGGTCGGAGAGAGATCGACAACACTCAACTAGATATCCTGCTTTAGAGTATACCATGGTGACCGATGCAAGTGAACCAGAAAGTTTCCATGAAGCAAAAGTCTATGAAGATCGTGCCAAGTGGAAGAAAGCTACGCAAGAAGAGATAGATTCTTTGTATAAGAATTACACTTATGATCTGGTGGAGCTACCAAAGAACAGAAAAGCCTTGAAGAACAAATGAGTGTTCAAAATCAAGAATGAAGGAAATGGTCGAATCAAGTACAAAGCTCGTCTCGTGGTGAAAGGCTTCAGTCAGAAGCAAGGTATTGATTATGAAAAACTATTATCTCCTATTGTGAAGATGTCTTCTATTCGGGCATTCTTGGTCTTGTTGCTTCTCAAGATCTTGAAGTTGAGCAGTTAGATATGAAGACAACATTCCTCCATGGTGATTTGGCAGAGAAAATCTATATAGAGCAGCCAGAGGGTTTCAAGGTAAAAGGCAAAGAACACTTGGTTTGCAAATTAAAGAAGAGCTTGTACGGGCTGAAGTAGACACCGCGACAGTGGTATTAAAGGTTTGTATGCTTGACCATGGGTACAAAAGAACATCTGCATATCACTGTGTTTATGTCCAGAAGTTCTCTGATGATGATTTTATTATTCTCTCTTTGTATGTTGATGATATGCTTGTTGTTGGAAAAGATATATCCAAGATTAACAGGTTGGAGAAGGAATTGAGTAAGTCCTTTGATATGAAGGACTTAGGAGCTGCACAATATATATTGGGGATAAGGATTCACTACTAAAATAAGGCAAATTAGCGACGTCATCATACGTCGCTAATAATGAAAATTACGTCGCTAATCGTAATTGGCGACGGCTTTAGCGACGTAAAGTGAAGGTCGCTTTTTAGCTAGTCGCAGATGGCCAATACGTCGCCCTACGTCGCTATTTGCGACGTCCCACCCGTGTCGCTAGGTCGTCGCAAAGTTAGCGACGTAGAGCGATGAGAACTTTATGTCGCAAACTTAGCGACGTAGTGCGACATTGTAGCGACATTTAGTTCTATTGACGTGATGACGTGGCAATGTCTGCCACGTCAGCAAGGTGGCGATGTACAGCGACGTACCACCGCTAATTAGCGACGTATAGCGACGTGCACTTTCCGTCGCTATCCGTCGCAATACGTCGCTAACCGTCGCAGAATACTGAAAAAAATTAAAAAAATATAATGTGTATTTTTGTTATGCTGTGTGTCTGTGTTATAGTGTGTGTGAACCGAACACTGCATTTCACATACACTGTAAACACAGACACACATCATTACAAAAATACACATTATATTTTTTTTTAAAATTTGGGCAGCACCTCCTTTGTATATCAGATCATCGCTTATAATCCAGCGTAGGTATATTTGTCATCTCCGTCGCAGATATCATCATAATTAACAGTCTCCCATCATAACAGTCTACAACTAAATATCATACATGTACTCAATAAAAATACCAACAAATTAAATATCACAAACATACATGTCCAACAAACATACATGTCCAACAGAGTCAAATAATAATGAAAATCAGTGTACAGAACGGTCAATGGGCCCATAGGGCCAATAAATACAAAGATGATAAAAAAAATCTACTGGATCACTGAGGACCCCTGCCGCGCATCTGGTATAGCATGTACTCATACTGCTCCTGTGTGAGCTGCACCGTAGGGGCAGTATGAGGCAGTGCAATGTCTGGAGTCGGCGCCGTCGATGGACCGGAAGGACGTATCTGCTTCAGCTCTCGCAGTCGCTCACCATGCGCAGCAAGGGTACTCACCATCCTCTGAGTACTCTCCTCAATCGAAGCCGATACCTGAGTGAGTGAGGCAGACATGGTCCTCTGCGATCCCTCCAGTTTGACCTGTCTACGCTCTGTGCGCTGCGTAGACTCGGTGAGCGTGTGCAAGCTGGCAGCTGTAGCCTGCTGCAGACTCATCAGCTCATGTATACTGCGCTCGACCGCATCAAATCGTCCGGTGATCATCGGAGGGTCGGATCGTCGCTCGACCGCATCAGAAATCTGCTGCTGCAACTCGTGACGCAGCTCGTCGATCTGACGACGAATATCCTGAGCTCGTGACGACGCCTGCGAAGCCGGAGACTGCGCACAGACAGAGGGGGCCCGGGATGACTCCGAAGCCAAATACGTGCCGTAGGATCCCGTACCATAGTACGTACCCTTCTGAAGACCGCCAATGGCGGTCATCCAGAGGTCGTCCGGCGATGGAGCTGTAGGCAGCTGGGAGGATGAACCAGCCCCTCCCTCTGCTGGCGTACTAGCGGCAGTAGCCGTCTCCTCCTGTAGCCGAACAAACTCGGCCTAGAACATGTTTGCTAACGTTTAAGTGTTTGCTAAAGTCTATATTGATATCTATTTTCCTGTTTTCTAAATTATAGTAAATTAATATAAAAAATAGAACGTACATATGCCTGCGTCGCCCTCTCGTCAATGAACTCCCCAGCCCTCCGATTGGTGACCAGGAAGACGGTCACCATGTTCGGGTCCTCACCTTTTTTTACCTGTTAAAATATATTATCTATTATTAGTATTAAATATTCTATCGAACTATATATAAATTAATGTCCGTCATAGGAAACGTACCAGACGACGAAAATGCTCCGTCATCAGAATAGAGCCACCACACCACTTACTGGCGCTCGACCGCGCCACCTTGGCCTTGTCAGACCGCTCCTGGTACCTAGCCTCGGCGAATCTAGCCTTCATCGCAGTCCACTATTCTAATAGACTCATTCTCAAGTCTTGCGTATGGATGATCGACCTAAATACCACGAAAGAACAAATTAAGCTCATTCTCAATCAAGTGCATATACATAAAGGTAATTACAGAGTTCTCAAGTCTTACATATGTACTCAACCATGATGGAAAATAATGCCTCATTTCTTGTTCTAGTTCTTTTTCTGTTATGTGTGGCCTACTTGACCTCACATCATCATTAAATATGCTGAAAACAACATCGTTCAATTAATATAATAGTATAATAATTGTCACGCCCCAGAACCAGAATACTGGAGAGCGGGGGAATGACTCAGCCAGCTACGTATTACGGGTAGATGAATACCGTATAATACGATCAATACTGTCTAACCAGACGAGGGGGTGCATACTACATGAATATCTTACTATGGTCACTTCACATCTATTGTCTCAATCATTCGAACAAGAAGCAAAAATAGAGAACATGTAAGATAAAGCAGTAAGGCGTCCCAAACGCTTAGTCAAAATATTCTTGAGATCTGACTTTATAAAATATAGCCAGATGGTATAGCAACATATACACAATTGTTATCAGCTGCAGTCTGACTTTAGTTCTAATTATGCAATAGTAAGTGCAAGACAATCCGACTAACATGTCGGTGCCAAACGGCTAAGTATGAAGTAAATAACAAAACGAGCGGTGGAGTAAGGAACCCACTCGAGTCCTCCTGCAATCATTCCTCTAGTATTGACCATCTTGGAGGTAGAAGTAAGCTGGATCCTCGGGAACCGGCTCTAAATCTGGCCATGCAAAACCAGAGAGGTTAGACCTCTAATAGCAAGTACCACAAGGAAGGACGATATGAAGGATTAAACCAGTAAGTAAGAGAGTATAATAATAGATCTCTGCTTTCCACTAGGATTCACATAACATCACGACACTTCGAACTAACCTCCCAACCAAACAAGGACAGAAGTTGGCCCGTCATGTCCTGACATTCTGATCATCTCAGTTAGGCAACAGAGTAGGTACAGTACACAAACAAATCATCTTGAACGGCCAATCAACTACTACGGCTTGCTATTGTGAGTCCCAAGTTATCCTGGAATTATGCAAATAGGGATTCCTCAGTTCTTACTATGTGCGAGCAAGGCTAGTCTATCCAGTCAATCAATTGCGTGAATCATATAATTAGACGAGTCCCAGCGGGACGCCCGCCGTTAATATAGCATGTACAATTTAATAATATAAGCAGATACCGTTCCCTGCCCGTGTGACAGATTTACAGTATCTGTGGGAACCAGCCGGCCCGTCGGGTACTACTAGTCCCAAGGGGGCTGCCATGTAAGAACTCGGAAATCCATTCTCTCCATGCAATCATTATTTTATTTAACTTAATAGTCTCTACGTTGAGTGAAGTCCCATGCCGTAGATCATGGTCATTCAAATGAGTACACTTTTGTACGGGGTACGATATGTGCAACTCTACAACGATACCCGTGCGGCTATGTTGTAGGTCTTACATAGCGTAATGCAACAATCAAATCTAACCACGGAGTAATCATGCCTTGACCATAAAGTACACATGCTATTTTGTAAGACAAATAAATAACTAAATAAATAGATAAATAATTTGAAACCTGCATGTGCCTGTATGCCAATATTCGGGATCGGCTAATCGAGTACAATAGTTCATTTCATGAACGTGTCTCATTCATTCAATTCAATAAGACGACTAGCCAGTCTCTTAGTTCCAACTAGGAACGCATGATCAATTATTAGTCAATGTCACAATCATTATCAATGGTGACAAGACATGAAAGTCAATTAGTATTACATAGGGTCGAGCCTATAACTCCTCAGAGTTAAGTTCCAGTCATACTGGGTATCCATAAACCAATCAAGACACAAGGTGCATTCCACATAACAATCTGTATTAACAATATTTACATATCATGATTTATCAAGCTCAAGCCAAAAGGCGTGAGGATATAATAGAAGAATTATCATGCCATCATTAAATGAATAAGTTAAAGAACAAATAGAAACACCCAGGTCAAGAAGTCACGCCAACAAGTCTATGCTAAGGCCAAAAGTCACGCCAACAAGTCTAGGCTAAGGCCAACAAGTCATGCCAAGTCTAGTAGGTGTGAGCGTGAAAAGTAATTCACGCAAGGGAAATTCACGTACGCACAGCATGAGCGTGAAAAGCGGGATAAGAAATTCACGCACGCACGCAGAAATGTGGGTGACTAAAAATACACGCTGACATGTAAGGACGTGTGCGTGACAGGAAATTCACGCACTCATGCAAAGATGTGTGCGTGACTGAAAATTCACGCACGCTCGTCAAGACGTGAGCGTGACTAAAAATTCACGCAGACACGTAATAACGTGAGCGTGACTAAAATACACACAAACACGTAGAGACGTGTGCGTGACTGAAAATACACGCAGACACGTAATAACGTGTGCGTGACTAAAATACACGCAAACACGTAGAGACGTGTGCGTGACTAAAAATACACGCAAATACGTAGAGACATGTGCGTGACCGAAAATACACGCAGACACGTAATAACGTGTGCGTAACTCAGGAACCTTCGTCCCAAGGCAGAAATGAAGTTCCCATGGTTCAGAACCCATGGACAACCGAGAATACACGCCAAGTTGGGAGATCAAACCCATGAACAACCGAGAACACAAACACTTAGATCTGGAAGAAACAAGCCAACGAAAACAAAAATACTAAGTACTAAACTCTCTCAGGATCGTGAGAGGAAGAATAATGAACCAAAAAATGGTTCTCCAAGCAAAAAGCAAGATTGTACTTGCCTGCTGCTACTGCTGGTAGGTGGAGAAGTGATGAGAGGAAGAAGAAGAAGTAAGGGTGAAGAATGAGAGTTATGAGGAGAGAGAATGAGATGGAAGCTTAAATAGAAAGGGTGGTGGTAGGTGGGGTTATTGGGTCGGGTTCAACCAAGGCCAACCCGAAAGCAAGCAGAGAGGTTAGAAGCAGAAAATAAAATACAGAAATAAATTGCAGAAATAAAATTGCAGGAAATAAAATGCAGACAATTAATTAACATAAAATTAAAGGAATTTAAATACAAGATAATACATGATAAATACTAAATAAATATACATGAGTTGCACATGTATAAAAATATGCATTCTTGTATAAAAATACGCATTCAGGGAACGGGGAGTGACATCTCTACCCACCTTAGAAAAATTCCGTCCTCAGAATTTCAAATCCAAGCAGGTAGAAATATCAGAGCTAAACTAATACAAGCAATTCTAATGAGCAAGCAATCATTATTACCATGTCAAAAGCAAGTACTATATATGTAAATTCATCATTCCATGATATCAAGTAGCTCTACCCATAAGGTGATAAGCATGAAGAATCAGGACAATCAAGGTATACAGAAAGAGATATACCTTGTGAGTCAAACAGGTGTGGATACCGTGATCGGATATCATCCTCACGTTCCCACGTTGACTTTCCCAAGGAGTGATGACCCCAAGCAATACGAACAAGACTAATTGTTCAGTTCTTGAGTATCTTCTCTCTTCGGTCCAAAATGGACACAGGCTGTTCCTCGTAAGACAGGTTGGTACCAACAACCAGCTCAGAATGATCGAGGATATGACTTGGGTCCGATACATACCTACGTAATTGAGATACATGAAACATGTCATGCACCTCTCGTAACGAAGTTGGGAGGGATAAACGATAAGCAACATCGCCTATCCGATCAAGGATAACAAATGGGCCCACGTACCGCGGACTCAATTTCCCGCGAACGCCAAATCTAATGACCCTACGAGTAGGTGAGATCCGCAAGAATACGTGGTCCCCAACAGAGAACTCTAACGGCCTACGATGCTGGTCCGCCCAATGACGATGCCGGTCCTGCGCAACTCGAAGTCGCTCTCTAATTCCCTTAATCACTTCAACCGTCTGAATAATCATTTCTGGGCCTAACATTTTCCTCTCTCCGATATCATCCCATGCAAGCGGTGACCTGCACTTCTTACCATATAATGCTTCAAATGGCGCCATCTGGATACTGGCTTGATAACTATTATTGCATGAGAACTCGACTAAGTGTAGGTGACTCTCCCAAGACCCTCCAAAATCTAGAGTGCAAGCTCGCAACATGTCTTCTAAAGTCTGAATCGTTCTTTATGATTGCCCATCCGTCTGCGGATGGTAGGCCGTGCTAAACCTTCACTTGGTACCCAGACTATGATGTAAGCTCTTCCAGAAATGTGATGTAAAGCGGGTATCTCGATCCGACACAATACTGACAGAGACTCCATGCTGCCTGACTATCTGTTGCATATACAACTCTGCCAACTTTTCTGTAGACTGCCCTACTCTGAAAGGAAGAAAATGTGCTACCTTCGTAAGTCTGTCCACTATTACCCAAATAGCGTACTTACCACTTGGTGATCTCGGTAGACCGGTCACAAAGTCCATTGTAATATGCTTCCATTTCCATTCTGGGATAGAAAGCGGTTACAATAACCCAGCTGGCCTCTGCTGTTCTGCCTTCACTTGCTGACATACCAAGCAACGGGAAACAAATCTAGCTATCTTCCTCTTCATCCCGTTCCACCAGAAATGCCGCTTGATATCTTGGTACATCTTGGTCCCTCCAGGATGAATAGAATACTGAGAACTGTGAGCTTCTGCCATAACCTCCTGTCTGATATCTCCACTAGGCACATATAGACGTGATCCAAACCTAAGTGTACCATCTTCGTGAATTCTCATCTCCTTTCTGAGTCCTGACTCACACTCTGCCCTAAGCTTCTGAATCCTTGGGTCTTGTGCCTGAGCTGCCTTGATTCTGCATACCAAGTCGGATTGAACTTGCAGACTTGTTAGAACTCCTACATCACTAGGAAGTATAACTTCGATGCCCATCTCCTGAAGGTCTTCTAAGATATGCCTCTGTGTTGTCAACATAAATGCGCCGCCTCTCCTGCTAAGAGCGTCTGCTACTACATTCGCCTTGCCTGGATGATACTGAAGCTCCACGTCATAATCCTTGATCAACTCCAACCATCTTCTCTGCCTCATGTTCAGCTCCTTCTGAGTAAAGATTTACTTCAAACTTTTATGGTCTGTGTACATGTCCACTCGATTACCATTTAAGTAATGCCTCCATAGCTTCAGAGCAAATACTACTGCCGCTAACTCTAAATCATGAGTTGGGTAATTCTTCTCGTGGTCCCGAAGCTGCCTAGATGCATATGCTATCACCTTCCCATGTTGCATAAGGATACATCCAAGTCCTTTACCTGACGCATCACAATATACTGTAAAACCTCCGGGTCCAACTGGCAATGTAAGAATAGGTGCTGATATCAACTTCTGCTTCAAATTCTCGAATGATGCCTGGCATTCTGCCGACCAAACGAATGGTACATCCTTCCGGGTCAAGCGGGTCGTGGGTGCTGAAAGCCTCGCAAAGTCTGACATAAACCTTCTGTAATGTCCTGCTAATCCTAAGAAACTCCGCACATCTGCTACGGTCTTGGGTACTTGCCAACTTTCTACTGCTTTTATCTTCTTGGGATCTACTGCTACTCTAGCTCCTGATATGATATGACCCAAAAATGAAATATGATCCGACCAAAACTCACACTTACTGAGCTTGGCATACAACTGGTTCTCTCTCAGAACCTGTAACACTTTCCTGAGGTGGTCTTCATGCTCCTCTTCACTAGCAGAGTATACAAGAATGTCGTCAAAAAACACAACGACAAACTGGTCTAAGTATGGCATAAAGATGCGATTCATCAAATCCATGAATATCGCTGGAGCATTGGTCAAACCAAACGGCATCACTAAGAATTCATAATGCCCGTACTTCGACCTGAACGCTGTCTTGGGAATATCTTCCTTCCGAACCCTCACCTGATGGTACCCTGAATGAAGATCTATCTTGGAGAAAACTCTAGCTTTGCTCAACTGATCAAATAAGTCGTCGATCCTGGGTAATGGGTACTTGTTTTTCACTGTTGCCGCGTTAAGCTTCCTGTAGTCAATGTACAATCTAGACGACCCATCCTTCTTTCCCACAAGTACTACTGGTGCTGCCCATGGTGACACGCTAGCTTGGATGAACTTATTCTCCTTCAGTTCCTCTATGTGCTGATATACCTTGGCCTGCTCTGAATCCGCCATTCTGTAAACTCGATCTGATATCGGTTTAGTTCCTGGTGCCAATTCTATACTGAACTCAATATCTCTAATCGGTGGTAGACCTGGGAGTTCTTCGGGAAATACGTCTAGAAACTCTTCAACTACCTTCGGAATCTGAACTTCTTCCATTGTCGTTATTACTCCCTGCTCTTGCTGAGTTGTCTCTGATCTGACTAAGGTGAACTGCTCCATGCCTGGAATATCAAAAGATACACTCCCTCTACGATAATCTATTATCGCATGACTGTCTTTCAGCCAGTCCATGCCTAAGATAACGTCAAAATTTCCAACAGGAAATTCTATCAACCGGTCGGGTAAGGAATGCCCGCAAACTACAATGCTACATGATAAAATAACTCTACTAACTCCTACGAGCCTATTACCAGTGAGTATATTCAACCTCCCTGGCAATGCCTCGAACTCTATTCCTAGTCCTGTCGCAAATTGTACAGATATAAATGAATGGGATGCTCCCGAATCAAACAATGCTACTGCGAGATATGAGGCGACAAGAATGTTACCTGCCACAACATCTCCCGATGCCAATGCCTCCTCCAAGGATAGAGTGAATGCTTGCCCTCGACCTCCTTGCTGGTTTCCATGCTGCGGCCTAGCATGATGCTGCTGCTGGCCCCTTCCTTGATGATGCTGGGGTGGTCTATGCTGGTGTTGCTGCATCGGCGGCCCTGCTGCCGAAACATCTGAGCCTGCGGTATAAACGGATGCTGTGCCAACGGCCTTACTGCCACTGCTGGTCCTCGATACTGCCCTGCCCCCGGTGCTGGCAGAGCAGGAAACTGCTACCCTGGTCCACCTGACCTCGAATTTATGGGACATGTGGTAACCCGATGGTCTGGATTTCCACATATCAGACACAGTCCATTCAATGCCTGACACACATCTCTAGTGTGCCCCCATCTTCCTACAATAAGTGCAGCCCGCCGGGGGTTACTGGTTCTTTCTCTGTTGCTGTTGCTGCTGCCTGGATGGTGGTGCTGGTCCTCGTATCGCCACATCGTGGATACGAATACCAGTGGATGGTGCTGTTGTTCGGGGCGCTGCTCCCCCTCCTCCTTCAATCTGACTGTGGGATCTCTTCTGACCCCCAGTCCTCACCGCAAGCCTCTGAATGGTGATCTCATGCCTTCGAGTTGCCGTCAATACTTCGTCAAAAGTTTGGTAATTATGCCCCTCTATCAATTGCAAGAGCTCAAGATGAAACCCTTGATGAAACCTCATAGCCCTCTGGCGCTCTGTTGCTACCATCTCTGGGGCGAATCTACTCAATCTGCAGAACTCCGCTGCATAAGCATCTACAGTCTTGCCGGCCTGCCTGAGGTTGATAAACTTCTGTTGTAGCTCAAACTGTGCCACAACTCCATAGTACTTGGTCTTGAATCTTACAGTAAAATCGTCCCAAGCCACAGGACGTCTGATGCCCACTTCCTCTGATTTCCACCAATCACGTGCGAGATCCTGAAGTAACAACTTCACTAGATCTACACGTTCTTCTGCCGGTACCTTAGCTGCTGTCAGAATAGCCTCAATATCCTTAAGCCATGCATCTGCTGAGATGGAATCCTCCGTGCCCTCGAAACGGCGGGAGTTGTACTTGCAAAACCTGGCTGATGCTCCTGAATCAGTCCTCACTCCTCTTTCCAAAGCTGTCTGCAATCCTTGGTTGAGCAACACATTCTGCTCTTGTAGCTGAGTGTGCATGCGCTGCTGGGCCAACATCTGATGTTGCTGAGTAGCCATCATTCCTCTCATGATCTCCAGAAGGGCTGGTGTGTCCACTTGGGTAGGTGGAACTATTGGTGGCGGTGGAACATCCGGATACTGCGATCCAGCTGCTGCTTCCACTATCACTTCTTTCTGGGTAGCCTCCTGAGTTAGTACTGGCCCTTGTTGCTGACCAGCATGGTCAGGTTGTCCATGTTGCCCCTGCTGTTGTCCAGCTCTGACCGATGCGGACGAAGTGCCCCTAAAAAAAGGGACAAGAGAACAATCAAACAACCGGACATGAAGGATCGATGAAGTCAAAGGATACCGGAATGTCAAGCAAGGGTTGAGAATAACGAATCATGAGATCAAGGGAGGAACACGTGTGATTGAGACATCCTATAAATCAAAACACCCCACAAGTCTGAAATCAGACCTGCATGGGCCACTACTAAAACCTTGTCACGCCCCAGAACCAGAATACTGGAGAGCGGGGGAATGACTCAGCCAGCTACGTATTACGGGTAGATGAATACCGTATAATACGATCAATACTGTCTAACCAGACGAGGGGGTGCATACTACATGAAAGTCTTACTATGGTCACTTCACATCTATTGTCTCAATCATTCGAACAAGAAGCAAAAATAGAGAACATGTAAGATAAAGCAGTAAGGCATCCCAAACGCTTAGTCAAAATGTTCTTGAGATCTGGCTTTACAAAATATAGCCAGATGGTATAGCAACATATACACAATTGTTATCAGCTGCAGTCTGACTTTTGTTACAATTATACAAAAGTAAGTGCAAGACAATCCGACTAACATGTCGATGCCAAACGGCTAAGTATGAAGTAAATAACAAAACGAGCGGTGGAGTAAGGAACCCACTCGAGTCCTCCTGCGATCATTCCTCTAGTATTGACCATCTTGGAGGTAGAAGTAAGTTGGATCCTCGGAAACCGGCTCTAAATCTGGCCATGCAAAACCAGAGAGGTTAGACCTCTAATAGCAAGTACCACAAGGAAGGACGATATGAAGGATTAAACCAGTAAGTAAGAGAGTATAATAATAGATCTCTGCTTTCCACTAGGATTCACATAACATCACGACACTTCGAACCAACCTCCCAACCAAACAAGGACAGAAGTTGGCCCGTCATGTCCTGACATTCTGATCATCTCAGTTAGGCAACAGAGTAGGTATAGTACACAAACAAATCATCTTGAACGGCCAATCAACTACTACGGCTTGCTATTGTGAGTCCCAAGTTATCCTGGAATTATACAAATAGGGATTCCTCAGTTCTTACTATGTGCGAGCAAGGCTAGTCTATTCAGTCAATCAATTGCGCCAATCATGTAATTAGACGAGTCCCAGCGGGACGCCCGCCGTTAATATAGCATGTACAATTTAATAATATAAGCAGATATCGTTTCCTGCCCGTGTGACAGATTTACAGTATCTGTGGGAACCAGCCGGCCCGTCGGGTACTACTAGTCCCAAGGGGGCTGCCATGTAAGAACTCGGAAATCCATTCTCTCCATGCAATCATTATTTTATTTAACTTAATAGTCTCTACGTTGAGTGAAGTCCCATGCCATGGATCATGGTCATTCAAATGAGTACACTTTTGTACGGGGTACGATATGCGCAACTCTACAACGATACCCGTGCGGCTATATTGTAGGTCTTACATAGCGTAATGCAACAATCAAATCTAACCACGGAGTAATCATGCCTTGACCATAAAGTACACATGTTGTTTTGTAAGATAAATAAATAACTAAATAAATAGATAAATAATTTGAAACATGCATGTGCCTATATGCCAATATTCTGGATCGACTAATCGAGTACAATAGTTCATTACATGAACGTGTCTCATTCATTCAATTCAATAAGACGACTAGCCAGTCTCTTAGTTCCAACTAGGAATGTATGATCAATTATTAGTCAATGTCACAATCATTATCAATGGTGACAAGGCATGAAAGTCAATTAGTATTACATGGGGTCGAGCCTATAACTCCTCAGAGTTAAGTTCCAGTCATACTGGGTATCCATAAACCAATCAAGACACAAGGCGCATTCCACATAACAATCTGTATTAACAATATTTACATATCATGATTTATCAAGCTCAAGCCAAAAGGTGTGAGGATATAATAGAAGAATTATTATGCCATCATTAAATGAATAAGTTAAAGAACAAATAGAAACACCCAGGTCAAGAAGTCACGCCAACAAGTCTATGCTAAGGCCAAAAGTCATGCCAACAAGTCTAGGCTAAGGCCAACAAGTCACGCCAAGTCTAGTAGGAGTGAGCGTGAAAAGTAATTCACGCAAGGGAAATTCACGTACGCACAGCGTGAGCGTGAAAAGCGGGATAAGAAATTCACGCACGCACGCAGAAATGTGCGTGACTAAAAATACACGCTGACATGTAAGGACGTGTGCATGACAGGAAATTCACGCACTCATGCAAAGATGTGTGCGTGACTGAAAATTCACGCACGCTCGTCAAGACGTGAGCGTGACTAAAAATTCACGCAGACACGTAATAACGTAAGCGTGACTAAAATACACGCAAACACGTAGAGACGTGTGCGTGACTGAAAATACACGCAGACACGTAATAACGTGTGCGTGACTAAAATACACGCAAACACGAAGAGACGTGTGCGTGACTGAAAATACACGCAAACACGTAGAGACGTGTGCGTGACTGAAAATACATGCAGATACGTAATAACGTGTGCGTGACTAAAAATACACGCAAACACGTAGAGACGTGTGCGTGACTGAAAATACACGCAGACACGTAATAACGTGTGCGTGACTCAGGAACCTTCGTCCCAAGCCAGAAATGAAGTTTCCATGGTTCAGAACCCATGGACAACCGAGAATACACTCCAAGTTGGGAGATCAAACCCATGAACAACCGAGAACACAAACACTTAGATCTGGGAGAAACAAGCCAACGAAAACAAAAATACTAAGTACTAAACTCTCTCAGGATCGTGAGAGGAAGAATAATGAACCATAAAAATGGTTCTCCAAGCAAGAAGCAAGATTGCACTTGCCTGCTGCTACTGCTGGTAGGTGGAGAAGTGATGAGAGGAAGAAGAAGAAGTAAGGGTGAAGAATGAGAGTTATGAGGAGAGAGAATGAGATGGAAGCTTAAATAGAAAGGGTGGTGGTAGGTGGGGTTATTGGGTCGGGTTCAACCAAGGCCAACCCGAAAGCAAGCAAGAGGTTAGAAGCAGAAAATAAAATACAGAAATAAATTACAGGAATAAAATTGCAGGAAATAAAATACAGACAATTAATTAACATAAAATTAAAGGAATTTAAATACAGGATAATACATGATAAATACTAAATAAATATACATGAGTTGCACATGTATAAAAATACGCATTCTTGCATAAAAATACGCATTCAGGGAACGGAGAGTGACAATAATCAACACTATTAAAATAATATAGACGTATTAATTACTTATCCCTCCAGTTTCTCTACTTCCTTCTCGTCGCAGTTGAGTAATACATACACCTGAGCAGCCCTTAGCTCATCATCATTCAGATATCTCTTCTTCATTTTACCCGATGGCTTTCCTGGAGCATTGAATACCTTCAGTATTGTATCATTACTTTCATGATCTCCGTCGTCGTTTCTGGAAGCTCTCGTTCTATTAGTTGCAACATGAGGCTTAAAATACATCGAACAAAAGTTTGTTATCTCCTCGAGAACATAGGCTTCATAAATAGAACCCTCGACCTGTGCCTTATTTTTCACCTTTCTTTTTAGGTGATTCAAATGTCGCTCGAACGGGTACATCCATCGATATTCGATGGGTCCACCAATACGTACCTCATAGAATAGATGAATCGGCAAATGCTCCATAAAGTTGAAGAATCCAGGAGGAAACACCCTCTCTAGCTTGTACAGTATTACCGCAATGTCCTTCTCTTGCTTTTCTAGACGATCAACGAGCAATTTCTTAGAACAAAGATCCCTGAAGAATATGCTAAGCTCCGTCAATGGATCCCAAACTGCCTGCGGTAAGAATTTCCGAAATGCAATCGGAATTAACCTCTCCATGAATACGTGACAGTCGTGGCTCTTCATACCCGTCATTTTATTTTCCTTCGGATCGACACATCTTCTCAGATTTGACACATATCCGTCTGAAAATTTTAGGCCCTGGATCCACCGACAAAGTCTCACTTTATCCTCCTTGTCCAGCAAAAAAATTGACTTCGACAGGAACTGTTTTCTATTCTGCTCTATCAAATGCAACGCAGGGCGTTTGCATATTTCTTCTAAGTCCAACCTGGCCTTGGGATTGTCTTTCGTTTTTCCCTTTACGTCCATCACAGTATTAATTATGTTATCAAACACATTCTTCTCAATATGCATGACATCAAGATTATGTCTGATCAGATTGGTACTCCAGTATGGCAGATCCCAGAATATGCTCCTCTTTGTCCAGTTATGATCTCTACCAAATCTATCGCACTTGTACCCAGTTGTAGGATCTTCGATAGCACTTGGAAAATCTCTAACCTCCTCCCATATCATAGCTCCGCACCACCTTGGCGGTGGATCATCCTTCTCTACAACGCCGGCACGGAATGCATTCATGTTCCTTCTGAACGGATGATCTTTTGGCAGAAATTGCCGATGACAATCAAAGAAGCACAGTTTTCCTCTGTGTTTCAAGCGGAAAGCCTTACTACGGTCCATGCAATACGGACATGAGAGACGGCCATGAGTGCTCCATCCAGATAACATTCCATAGGCCGAAAAGTCGTTGATGGTCCACATAAGAATTGCCTTCATCTGGAAATTCTGCTTCCTGGAAACATCGTACGTGTTAGCGCCTACTTCCCATAACTGATTCAACTCATCTATCAAAGGCTGTAAGTACACATCAATGTTCCTCTTGGGATTGTTCGGACCAGGAATTATAACGATTAGAAACATGTACTGAGTCTTCATGCACATCCAAGACGGTAGGTTATACGGAGTGGCAATCACAGGCCAGCACGAATACTGGGATCCCGAAAGACCAAAAGGAGTAAAACCGTCAGAAGATAGCCCCAACCTGACATTGCACGGATCTGAAATAAAATCAGGATACACTCGATCAAAGTGCTTCCACGCTTCTCCATCGGATGGGTGATCCAACACTCCTTCAATCTGTTCTCGCATGTGCCAACTCATATTTTTGGCCGTCTCTTTCACCATAAATAATCTTTGCAACCGCGGCGTTAAAGGCAAGTAGTGCATTGAATTGGTCGGTCTTCTTGCACCGGTAGACCTTTCTGTACTA
>JANAVB010033019.1:6942597-6962350 GCA_029216955.1 Iris pallida
TACATGTACAGTATATACACTCCGAATGGAGGTGACATAGATCACATATATCAAACTAAGGTAGATAGCATGGAAAAGAGATATGAAAGATAAAACAAGAAACGAGTCCAAAATCCACAAGTCAGAGCTAAACACAAATATCTAGAGTCTCAGAAAATATAAGTATAAAGATACTACAAACTGAAATGTACTAGCTGGCTCGCAGGCCAGGCAAACCTAACTAACTATACTACTCAGGGTGAGCAAAGTCTAGTGGCTCTACCAATAAGCCACGGTCTAACTCTAATCCATCAGACTCAACCCCATAGTAGGTCGGGCAATCAGCCTCTGAATCATCTGTAAAATTTGTCAACGGTATCCTGTCAGGAAAATGAGCAAGTACAAACACCAACAGCAGTTCCATATGAATTGACAAATTCTATAAGAGACAGTGTAATAAAATACAAGACAAAATCAACTGGAAATATATATATCATGATGTGAGTACTGAAAAGGACGACGATGTGAATGTATATAGGGCGACTTGGAAAACTATTCGGAAGCCGAGTTACAATCCCTAAACCAAACAAGGACCGGAGTTGTAACCCTTCTCCCGAACAGAACTTAGCCTCCTACGAAAATAAATATAAAAGGTGCCTTGAATTATTAGTGTGTTATGTGATCGGCTTGGGAAAATATGATCAAGCTTTCCATCCGACTGGCTATGAACCCTGTATACAATAGAACGATAAGGCCAGTCACCATGGAAAGCTATGAACCGTATAGGATAAGGCTTTACCAGTCGTGTGGCGAGGGTATAGCTATGAACCATATGTACCATAAAACTATGTGGGAATTTGATCACACAACCACTAATAACTTTCCCATCCCCGAATAGTACAATGGATCTGGACATGACACGTTATGACACGGGATTCCATAAGAGGGTAGCAAGTCCCCTTTTGAAATTGGTGTCTATACCAATACACTGAAATAAGACAGAATATGTACCAATATACCATGTAACTCTAAGAATAACATCCCATGTCATGATCCAACATATACTAGTCCGTGAACTGTCGTGACTGGAAATCGAGTATAACACTACAACTGAATCGGATATAGCAGATATCAAGATAATGAAAACTATCAGTGAATGTACTCGCCTGTGGTCCTGAGCTGATAGGGTGAACAGACGCTCAGAGTGATCACAGACCTAAAATAAGATACTATGAGTCAAACAGGGCTAAATACTGAAAAATGAAGCTAATTCAAGTCATGAATACAAGTCTAAGTCAAAACTAGGTCAATCTAGGTCAGACTGAGTCACACTAGGTCATACTGGCTCAAACTAGGTCATACCAGGTCACTGGAAGTCAATCCAAGTCAACTAGGTCAATCTGGTTCAAGGGTTGACTTACAGTTAACTTTTGGTCAAAAAGTCAACTCTGGTCAACTCTGGTCAACACTGAGTCAACCCTAGGTCAAACTAGTCTAATGTTGACCAACTGTTGACTTTCAGTCAACTGGTCAACTCTGGTTTGGTTTCGGTCAAATCGGGTCGCTTAAAGGCTACGTTTGACTCTCGGTTGACTTTTGTTGACTTTTGGTCAAAAAGGTCAACCGACGTCAAAACTAGTCTATGAGCACCATATTTGATCATTACCAACCAAGGGAATCTAGTTCTAACCCTATCTTAGACTCCTAACTCAAATACCCTATTCCTAGGCAAAACTAGCATTACCCTACCAAGGTAAATCCCGATACCTTGCCCAATCCCAAGGAAACCCCGCTAATACCCAAGATACTAGCCTAGGCTCCTTAGGGTAGCTGGATATCAACCTATCTAAGGTTTACCTACCAAGAATTATGGGTATCCTAGGTATCTAAGCTATGTTAGGATACATGGTATTGGTTTACCCTATTACCTATCATATCTTATGAATTTTCCCTCACAACACTCTCACACTCATCCACACCACTCACTCTCATGATATACTCATATATATATCACACTCATAGGTTTCTCTATAGGTTTCCTATTGGTTTAGGCATTGGCCAAACTATAGGTTACTTAGCTACACTCATAGGCTCCCTACACACAATATCTCACAAATACACACACATACACACACACATAGGTAATCTGGGGACTAAAAATGTGGGACAAATGTGGGCTGTCAAGGAGCTAACATGGTTGAACCATGGACTGATTTTGAAGTGGTTTTAATGGTGGTGTTAGGGACTATTTTTGGTGTATTGGACAGCTATCAAAGGGGGTTTGTATGGACAACAAAGTGGGTAATTTGGGGACAGCACTGTGGCAATGTGGGGGCTGGTTTTGGGGTAATTTCTGGACTAATTTGGGACAGTGGGGACAGCCATGTATGGCTTGCTTGATGGTTGTTTGGACAGCAGTATAAGGGGAAAACTGGGGACTGTTTTGTGGCAAATGGAGGACTGTTTTAATGGGGTAAAGGACAGCTACCTATGGGTAATTTCTGGACAGCATTTGGGCTGTTCTTGACTGTCATTGACAGCCAATAAATGGGAGGAAAATGTGGACTGAAATGAATGGTTTTGAGAGGACTGTTAGGGGGTAAATGACAGCCATGAGGGGGAGTTTTGGACAGAAAAATAGGAAATATGTGGACTGTCATGTGGAGTAAACATGACAGCCACAAAGGGGAAATGTCTGGGCTGTTTGGACAGCAAGATGGGGGTTGGCTGCTGTTAAGGGCAGCAAGAAATGGGTTTCCTCCCACTCCTTATCACTCCACTTCCTTCTCACAACTCTCTCTATAACTCCTCTACTCTCTATCACTCATGACTCTCCTTACTCTCAATCTCTCAAACACCTTCCATGCACTTCTCTTCTACCCCAACACACCAATACACTAACACTCACACACTCACTTAGCCGACCCCTTCCCAATACCAAATCACAAGGTATCACACACTCCCACCACATATATATACACTTATATATATAAGCCATATATATACATATATGTATATACATATACATATATATAGAGAATGATATATATATAACCATATATATACATATAGATTATAGGAAATAATACATTATGATACTATAGAAACCACAAATCTAAACACATGAAAAATCTGGAATAAATGCACTAACAAGTCATTCCTATAATATAACAAAGCACAAGTGTCCTAAAATAGGGATTTTCCCACTAGGACACAACCACAACACAAAGGACACTCCTATGACCTCCAAATGGACACGAAATGGACACAAATGGAGATATAACCATGGGGGTCATTCCTATGGGTCAAAACCATCCTAATGCATGAAAAGAATGAGAAGGAGAAGGGATTTATACCTTCCGGTGACTCGAATCGATCCCGAAATGCCACCGACACGTAGGAATCCCAAACGGACACGAACAAGCTCCGAATCCTCTCAAACTTGAGGAGCTCCTTCCTTGGATTGAATGGAGAGGGAAGGAAGAAGATTTGGTGGAGAAATGGAAGGATTTGGTGATGGTTTGATTAGGGAAAGCTCTCTAAAAAAAATAGAAAAGAACAAGAGAGAGAAATGAAAGGGGAAAAATAAAGTGAAGTGATGGAACCTTATCCATCACCATGTGGCCGACCAAGAAAGGACTTTTGTCCTATTAGGGAAATGCTTAAAAGCCCCTACACTAATCTATAGGTTAACACATGGAAAGGGGTTCAAGTTGGGGGTAGTTTAGTCAATCCTAAAACCACTAATCCAAGTCAAACCTAACCAAAATATTTAGTCTAGTCACTAACTAAAATAACTAACATGTGGGCCATGGCTAACTAGTGTGTGGGCCCGCTAAGGTCAACACTACCCCGGGTCCCCGATACAAGTCGGAATGAGCTGAAATTCGAACCCGACTCAAATAACCCCAAAATATTATTATAAATAAATAAATAATTTCAAAAATATTCAAAAATAAAAAATAACAAAAATACTCCTGTTTCTGGAAACTGGGGGTGACAAATCTATCCACCTTAAAAAAATTTGTCCTCGAAATTAAAACCAAACAATAGTAAAATCTCAAATTACAAGTCATGATTTAAAATTTAAAATGATTTAAAATCTTTAAAATCAAAGCACGAATTAAATGACTAAAAAATTACAAAATTTGAAATTACTCTCAAATATAAGTCTATCCACCTTAAAAGAATCATCCCAAAAACTTAAAACAAAGTAAACACAGAAAATTCATGCATTTCAATAATCGTATGCGTCTGTCCAATAATCATGATACTCAGAATCTCCGTCATACCAGTGAGCAAGGCTACGATAATCACAGAGTCCTTAACTACGGTACATACCTCTAGAATTATGGTATTTAAAATTTTCGCATTGCCGCTAGCTTGGCAGCGAAAACCTTAAATTCCCACACCCGAGAAATACGTCCATAGTCTGACTATATGTCCTCACTCTACCTGCTAGCATGACCCTAGAGGATTCTAAATCTCATAATCGAGGTGACCTAGCCCATACGACTTATCTCAGAAGGAAATCACATCACAAGAACAATTTCATCCAACGATCAAAGAACAGATAGAATCGAATTTCAAGACAGTCTATTAAGAAGACAAATGCGAAAAAGAGATTCAAAATATTAGAACCTGCTATATGCTCTGCTACTGCCTGAGTGGGCTCAACTGTCATGGCGAAAGCTCGCCCCTACTGGCCTCCTATAGCCTGCTGCACTCTGTTCTGGCCTGCCTATCTGGATGTACGGATCGTACAGTCTTTCACCTGGTGGTCTGGAGCTCCACAGAATAAACAGACTCCCAGCTTCATCCTACAAGCCTCCCGGGTGTGCCCCATCTTCTTGCAGAAGGCACACTGGATGTCCTGCCTCCGGCCTTGTTCCTGGTACTGCTGGGCACGTGCCGGTGCCTGCTGAAACTGCAACTGAGGCTGCTGCTGCTGAAACTGCCTCTGCTGGAAATATGGGCGCTTCACTAGCCCTGCACTTGAACTAGCTCCAAAAGCGTCACTGTCCCGCTTCGGCTTGAGGCCGAAGTCCTCCTCTGCAATCTGCGCCTCCATAAGGATCTGTTCGAAGGTCACATCACATCGTCCAGATGTGCGAGTGCGTACTGCATGTATAAGGCCCCTCCGGAACTTTCGGGCCTTACACCCCTCATCCTGTACCAAACTGGGTGCAAACCTGCTCAGGCAGAAGAACTCCGTTGTATACTCGTCTACCGACGAGTTCCTCTGCACCAGACTGGCAAACTGCCCCTCTAAAGCTGTCAAGGCTACATCTGGGTAGAACTTTTCCTTAAAGAGCTTCATGAAGTCCTCCCAAGATATACCTCTTACTGACGCACGCGGATCCGTGCGGTACCAAGTCAGTGCTATATCGAAGAACTGGCTCGCTGCAGATGTCACCCACAGACCTCTTGGGACCTCTGCCAACTCCAGACTCCGCTGGACATCCTCTAGCCAGTCGTCTGCGTATAGGATACCCTCGGTACCCTTGAACTCCCGCGGGTTCATCTTCCTGAAGTGGAGGTGTGTACCGGGCCTCCCCTGACCCTGCTGCTGTACTGGTGCTCCCTGAACTGTAGTCTGTGCACCTCTCTCCACTGCTGCCATCGCTAGCTGATGCGAGTTCTCCATAGTCTGTCGCAGCACCTCTGCCTGACGGTACTGTGCCTCTGCATGTGCTCTCTGTGTCTGCAGCATCTGCTGCAGAAGGGCCATCATCCCCTGAGTATCTGTCGGTAACTGAGGCGGCGGTGGAAGAATGTCAGGAATGACCATGGACGGTCTCGCTGATAGAGGTGGAAGACCTCCTGGAACCGTCGCTGCTGCTGCTCCCGCCGGAAGGGCAGGGACTATGTGGCAGCTCCCTGAACTGCAGCTCCCTCAGCTGGAGGTGGAAGACCTTCGGGAACTGCCGCTGCTACTCCTGCCTGGAGGGCAGAGACTGTGGCTACTGCTCTCTCGACTCCTACTCCCGTAGCCGGAGGTGGAAGACCTCCCGGATCTGACCTCTCTAGAACTGTACTAGTCCCTGCCGCCTGAGAACGAGTCACCGTCATCCTGAAGATGAATTGAACCCAAGAGATCAATATGGCACATGATAAGATATTATCAAAGGAGGACAATTGAATTCAAATGCAAGAAGAGTTGTCATGGTAATCAAAAGATCAGAAGTTTCCTAAAATGTGATTGAGTAACTCCTATCATACCCTAGATCCTACGTCTTAGTCGCAGGCTCGTAATTAGCACTCTAAGTCGAGCACCATTACGAGATCGCACTAATTGCGACACAGACCTGTATGGGCCACCACAAAAATGTGTCACGACCCGCACCCTGAAGAGGGGCACGAGCACGTGGTTACGTCCAGCCTACGTCGCAGTATCGGCGGTAGAACGCTGTATATAGGGTCTGTAAATATTATGACTAAAACAGATAAATGTACCTATACAGTATATACACTCCGAATGGAGGTGACATAGCAATACAGTCTCAATCACATATATCAAACTAAGGTTGATAGCATGGAAAAGAGATATGATAGATAAAACAAGAAACGAGTCTAAAGTCCACAAGTCAGAGCTAAACACAAATATCCAGAGTCTCAGAAAATATAAGTATAAAGATACTACAAACTAAAATGTACTAGCTGGCTCGCAGGCCAGGTAAACCTAACTAACTATGCTACTCAGGGTGAGCAAAGTCTAGTGGCTCTACCAATAAGCCACGGTCTAACTCTAATCCATCAGACTCAACCCCATAGTAGGTCGGGCAATCAGCCTCTGAATCATCTGTAAAATTTGTCAACGGTATCCTGTCAGGAAAATGAGCAAGTACAAACACCAACAGCAGTTCCATATGAATTGACAAATTCTATAAGAGACAGTGTAATAAAATACAAGACAAAATCAACTGGAAATATATATATCATGATTTGAGTACTGAAAAGGATGACGATATGAATATATACAGGGCGACTTGGAAAACTATTCGGAAGCCGAGTTACAACCCCTAAACCAAACAAGGACCGGAGTTGTAACCCTTCTTCCGAACAGAACTTAGCCTCCTACGAAAATAAATATAAAAGGTGCCTTGAATTATTAGTGTGTTATGTGATCGGCTTGGGAAAATATGATCAAGCTTTCCATCCGACTGGCTATGAACCCTGTATACAATAGAACGATAAGGCCAGTCACCGTGGAAAGCTATGAACCGTATAGGGTAAGGCTTTACCCGTCGTGTGGCGAGGGTATAGCTATGAACCATATGTACCATAAAACCATGTGGGAATTTGATCACACAACCACTAATAACTCCCCCATCCCCGAATAGTACAATGGATCTGGACATGACACGTTATGACACGGGATTCCATAAGAGGGTAGCAAGTCCCCTTTTGAAATCGGTATCTATACCAATACACTGAAATAAGACAGAATATGTACCAATATACCATGTAACTCTAGGAATAACATCCCATGTCATGATCCAACATATACTAGTCCGTGAACTGTCGTGACTGAAAATCAAGTATAACACTACAACTGAATCGGATATAGCAGATATCAAGACAATGAAAACTATCAGTGAATGTACTCGCCTGTGGTCCTGTGCTGATAGGGTGAACAGACGCTCAGAGTGATCACAGACCTAAAATAAGATACTATGAGTCAAACAGGGCTAAATACTGAAAAAGGAAGCTAATTCAAGTCATAAATGCAAGTCTAAGTCAAAACTAGGTTAATTTGGGTCAGACTGAGTCACACTAGGTCATACTGGCTCATACTAGGTCATACCAGGTCACTGGGAGTCAATCCAAGTCAACTAGGTCAATCTGGTTCAAGGGTTGACTTACAGTTGACTTTTGGTCAAAAAGTCAACTCTGATCAACTCTGGTCAACACTGAGTCAACCCTAGGTCAAACTAGTCTAATATTGACCAACTGTTGACTTTCAGTCAACTAGTCAACTCTGGTTTGGTTTCGGTCAAATCGGGTCGCTTAAAGGCTACATTTGACTCTCGGTTGACTTTTGTTGACTTTTGGTCAAAAAGGTCAACCGACGTCAAAACTAGTCTATAAGCACCATATTTGATCATTACCAACCAAGGGAATCTAGTTCTAACCCTATCTTAGACTCCTAACTTAAATACCCTATTCCTAGGCAAAACTAGCATTACCCTACCAAGGTAAATCCCGATACCTTGCCCAATCCCAAGGAAACCCCGCTAATACCCAAGATACTAGCCTAGGCTCCTTAGGGTAGCTGGATATCAACCTATCTAAGGTTTACCTACCAAGAATTATGGGTATCCTAGGTATCTAGGCTATGTTAGGATACATGGTATTGGTTTACCCTATTACCTATCCTATCTCACAACACTCTCACACTCATCCACACCACTCACTCTCATGATATACTCATATATATATCACACTCATAGGTTTCTCTATAGGTTTCCTATTTGTTTAGGCATTGGCCAAACTATAGGTTACTTAGCTACACTCATAAGCTCCCTACACACAACATCTCACAAATACACACACACACACATAGGTAATCTGGGGACTAAAAATGTGGGACAAATGTGGGCTGTCAAGGAGCTAACATGGTTGAACCATGGACTGATTTTGAAGTAGTTTTAATGGTGGTGTTAGGGACTATTTTTGGTGTATTGGACAGCTATCAAAGGGGGTTTGTATGGACAACAAAATGGGTAATTGGGGGACAGCACTGTGGCAATGTGGGGACTGGTTTTGGGGTAATTTTTGGACTGATTTGGGACAGTGGGGACAGCCATGTATGGCTTGCTTGATGGCTGTTTGGACAGCAGTATAAGGGGAAAATTAGGGACTATTTTGTGGCAAATGGAGGACTATTTTAATAGGGTAAAGGACAGCTACCTATGGGTAATTTCTGGACAGCATTTCGGCTGTTCTTGACTGTCATTGACAGCCAAGAAATGGAGGAAAAATGTGGACTGAAATGAATGGTTTTGAGGGGACTGTTGGGGGGTAAATGACAGCCATGAGGGGGAGTTTTGGACAGAAAAATGGGAAATATGTGGACTGTCATGTGGAGTAAATATGACAGCCACAAAGGGGAAATGTCTGGGCTGTTTGGACAGCAAGATGGGGGTTGGCTGCTGTTAAGGGCAGCAAGAAATGGGTTTCCTCCCCCTCCTTATCACTCAACTTCCTTCTCACAACTCTCTCTATAACTCCTCTACTCTCTATCACTCATCACTCTCCTTACTCTCAATCTCTCAAACACCTTCCATGCACTTCTCTTCTACCCCAACACACCAATACACTAACACTCACACACTCACTTAGCCGACCCCTTCCCAATACCAAATCACAAGGTATCACACACTCCCACCACATATATATACACTTACATATATAAGCCATATATATACATATATGTATATACATATACATATATATAGAGAATGATATATATAACCATATATATACATATAGATTATAAAAAATAATACATTATGATACTATGGAAACCACAAATCTAAACACATGAAAAATCTGGAATAAATGCACTAACAAGTCATTCCTACAATATAACAAAGCACAAGTGTCCTAAAATAGGGATTTTTCCACTAGGACACAACCACAACACAAAGGACACTCATATGACCTCCAAATGGACACGAAATGGACACAAATGGAGATATAACCATGGAGGTCATTCCTATGGGTCAAAACCATCCTAATGCATGAAAAAAATGAGAAATAGAAGGGATTTATACCTCCCGGTGACTCGAATCGATCCCGAAATGCCACCGACACGTAGGAATTCCAAACGGACACGAACAAGCTCCGAATCCTCTCAAACTTGAGGAGCTCCTTCCTTGGATTGAATGGAGAGGGAAGGAAGAAGATTTGGTGGAGAAATGGAAGGATTTGGTGATGGTTTGATTAGGAAAAGCTCTCTAAAAAAAATGGGGAAGAACAAGAGAGAGAAATGAAAGGGGAAAAATAAAGTGAAGTGATGGAACCTTATCCATCACCATGTGGCCGACCAAGAAAGGACTTTTGTCCTATTAGGGAAATGCCTAAAAGCCCCTACACTAATCTATAGGTTAACACATGGAAAGGGGTTCAAGTTGGGGGTAGTTTAGTCAATCCTAAAACCACTAATCCAAGTCAAACCTAACCAAAATATTTAGTCTAGTCACTAACTAAAATAACTAACATGTGGGCCATGGCTAACTAGTGTGTGGGCCCGCTAAGGTTAACACTACCCCGGGTCCCCGATATAAGTCGGAATGAGCTGAAATTCGAACCCGACTCAAATAACCCCAAAATATTATTATAAATAAATAAATAATTTCAAAAATATTCAAAAGTGAAAAATGACAAAAATACCCCTGTTTCTGGAAACTGGGGGTGACAGAAGCTTGGTAGGTAACGATAGTGTAGGCTAGTATCCTACTACCCTAGGAAGCACGGGTCGAAATACCAAGCGTAGGTAGGCTAACTTGGTATTGGGCTAGGTTAGAAATTTACCTTTGTAAAGGGTAAATTTAAGATATTGGCCTACGGCCAAGATATGGGTTTCGGAGTTCAAGATGGACTTGGATATGGGTTGTAAGGATTGGTAATGGTTAGAAATAGTCGCCTAGACCTAGTCTTGACCTTGGTTGACCACGATTGACTTTTTAGACCAAAAGTCAACCATGGGTCAACACTTTACCCAATTTAGTCCCAAATTCCATTAGAGTTGAACAGTTGGCCAAAAGTCAACTGTTAGTCACCATTGACCTAGGGTTGACCTAGGGTTGACCTAGGGTTGACCCGTTGACCAAAAGTCAACTGTAAGTCAACTTTTGACCTAGTTTGATTCGGATTGACTTCCAATGTTCTCCTATGACCAAGGTTGACCTAACTAGACTTGTCTTGACCTAGAATGACTTAATAGGATTTAAATTGATTCGACTTTACTTCCTAAACATAGTATTGATACGTCTTGTTATCTATAGGTCCTCGAGGCGCTGCATTGGATCCAGTTGACATATTATATCATATCACAGGCAAGTACATTCTCTGATAACGTTTTCCCAATTTATGATAACTGTTATGATTCATGTACTTAGTGTAGATATGCTTATTTCTGACACATGGTTCTCACGGATTGGTATTTCTGGATCTCGACGAGAGATGTTACTCCTTGTTAGCTTGGGATGTATTGTGCAAGCTCCCTTGTAGCTCTTGCTCAATATATGGTCACCGATTCTAGAGAAGACTTGCTCCCTTCTCATAGAATGCCGTGCAGTGACGTGTCCTGTTTGGATCCATTCTTCCAGTTGGGGGTAGGGGAGTAGTAGCGTATGCCTGTGATCAAATCCATCCCGCAATCCCGAACAGTGTTAGTCATATACCGTACTTATGACTAGCCAGGCCAGTTACTTACAGGTGCCCAAGCCGATCACAAGTTGAAACTACTACTCACACACATTGGATAGATGGCTTATCCTGATTTGTGTACATACCATGATCAGTTCTACTTTTCTGTTCTAGCTCTAGCTTTACAGCTTACCATGCCATGATACATACATGTACACTCTATGATTTTATTGTATATGCTCTATTTACAGTCTTATGGCTTTTATTCTATTTTAAGATCTGTTATGAGATTTATGTACTCGTTCTATCCTGACCGGATATGTTGACAATGTTTACAGATGCAGAGAAGGACTATTACTGCACTTACTACGACCCACCGGACGTAGTAGGTTTAGAGACATATACCCTAGATCAGCAGGGTGCAGTACCGCAGGGCGAGATACCGTCTATCCTGTAGATAGAGTAGATTTTTGTACTGGACCTTGTCTCCAGTTACTCTTGGGACTGTTATTATTTTGGCTAGTATTAGAGACTTTGGACTTGGACTTGTATATTCTTTGTGTTTGGACTTGACATGTTATATTTTATTGTCGTGTTGTCTTTATCTTTCAGTATTTACTTTATCATCTTAGAGTTGTGATTGAGTACTCATATATTATCATTGCTTGTCCTCTGTTCGGAGTTGACCATATTCTCGACAGGTTTTGATATTATATAAACTGTTGTTAGAGTAATAAACCTACAGCGTTCCACGCCGTTTTTACGGTGAGGGATGGGCGTTGTTACGCACAGGTGCCCTTATAGCGGGTGCGGGTCGTGACAGGGGGGAGGGAGTCGTCGGGGGGGGAGGGAGTCACCGGGGGGGAGGGAGTCGCCGGGGGGAGGGAGTCGCCGGGGGGGAGGGGGAAAAAAGAGTTTCGATTTTTTGATTTTTCGAGTGAGGGGAAAAAGGAGTCTTGTGCCCTAAGTAAAAAAGTTAGCGACGTCAACAGTGGACGTCGCTAACCGTCGCAATAATTTTAATATAAGCGACATATTTTCTTAATATGTCGCTGAACGTCGCTATTCCGCGACATACTTTATCTAATGTCGCTGAACGTCGCTATTCAGCGACGTTTTGCGACGTCATTAGAAAGGAGTCGCTATATTATATAGTTAGCGACGTAATTTCATTCTGTCGCTAAACGACGTCGCTAATAGAGCATATTTAGTAGTGATTTCTCGAGACAAAAATGCAAGAAAGTTGTGGCTGTCACAAGAAAGATACATTGAACGTGTTCTGGAGAAGTTCAATATGTTGAACTACAAGCCAGTCAGCACACCACTAGCAGCTCGTTTTAAGCTAAGTACACAAAACAGCCCTTCAAGTAAGAAGGAGAGGGAGGAGATGAAGAAAATTCCATTTGCCTCGGTCGTTAGAAGCTTGATGTACTCTATGGTTTGTACAAGACCCGACATAGCACATGCAGTTGGAGTGGTAAGTCGTTTTCTTGCCAATCCGGATAAAGAACATTGGAAAGCAGTCAAGTGGATCCTAAGATATCTTAGAGGAACCTCCAAATATTTTTTATGTTTTGGAGATGGCAAACCTATCTTGGAAGGTTACACTGATTCTGACATGACAGGTGACTTGGACAAAAGAAAGTCCACATCAGAATACTTATTTATCTTTGCAGGGGGAACTGTTTCATGGCAATCAAAGCTGCAAAAGTATATTGCTCTATCCACCATAGAAGCTGAATATATCGCTGCTACAGAAGCTAGCAAGGAGCTCTTGTGGATGAAGAATTTTCTAAAGGAGTTATCTCTCAAGCAAGAGAAGTACACTCTACATTGTGACAGTCAAAGCGTCATTGACTTGAGTAAAAATGCTACATATCACTCAAGGACAAAGCACATCGATGTACGCTATTACTGGATCCGAGATGCTTTGGAGAATCGTCTTATGCAGATTCAAAAGATTGATACAAGTCAAAATCCGTCTGATATGATGACAAAGCCTCTACCAAAGAGAAGTATGATTTCTGTCGAAGGATGACAGGTATGACTACCGTTTGAAATCTTTCTCCTCGTGAGGATGGAGAAAGAGATCGATGGAAACGGGGTCCATCCCCATGATGACTACATGCAACGAATCTTTCTCCATGCAACGAACCTTGGAGAAGGAGGAATGAACCTTGAAGAAAGAAGATCGAACCTTGAAAGGAGGAACAAACCTTAGGAGATGGAAGGACTATTCTTTGGTCTTGTCCATGCGACGAATGTGGTGTACCCAAGAGGCATATCCTCTCTATAAATATGAGGGAGATGGTGAAGGTTGAGAACAAGAACAAGTTGCAAGAACAACACAACTACACATAAGTTGTAATCATAACACTTGTAATCCACTTCAAGTGAGTTTGTGAGAGAAAGTGATCCTCAAGTTAAGTTGTACCAACTTGAGAGAAGGTCATTTTAATCTTTTATTTGATTATAGTGAAAACGACAAAGAAAGGACGAGCGGAGGACGTAGGCTTAAATTTAGCTGAACCTCGGTAAATCTTATGTGTGTGCTATCTTTCTTATCTTCTCTTTCTTTCACTTTTAGTTTATTCTCATCTAAAGGCGAAAAATGTCTTATTTTTTCCAACACAGAACCGCTTGACGGTATACCAGCGGTATACAACCTGCATATCGTTGTCGGGACTGAAGTCCTAAATAGATGCTTTTATTTGCACCATTGGATCGTGATCAACGGGCCATGTTATTTCGGAATTGAGGTAATTTAAAAAAAAAAACTGTCATAATCCTAAGGAGAGTTTTGTCAAATGGTACACCTTTCAAGGGAAGAAGAAGACATTCAGAGTTTTTCAGAGACTGCCGAAGGAAGATCGCTTCAAGAAATTCTTCATTGGTTCTTCCCTTGTCATCCCATCTTAAGTGATCTTCTAAGTTTGTAAAAGAGTTAGTGTACTTTTTTTAATCCATAGTTGATAATTTTTGGGTTGGACTTTGATTATCTCGTAATTTTTCTCGTCAAAATAGTTCACGTAAATACCGTGGTGTTTGTATTGTGCTTCTATGTGATGTGAATTCTAAACTCGTATCTAAATTATGCATTTTTTAGTTCTCAATTGGTTTCTTCTTATCCTTCCCAACACTATGAAATTCAATAAGGGAACCAATCTTGATAACATTAAGATCAACAAGGCGATAAATATGTCGAACTCGAACGACCCTTGTGGTTATCAGAAAGATGCATAAGATTCTGATTGGATGGCAAAAGATCAGTAGATCGAGGTATGGAGACGTATTATTTCTTCTATTTAAAATGGTGGGAGTTGGAAGATAGTGGGCCTAAAAAGCATAAAATGTAGCATGCAAAAAATCTTATCGGTAACGTTGGACATCTAAAAAAAAGCCTGATAAATATACTATAGTTGAGAGTCCCCTATATGTCTGCAGAGCTAGACGAGATTTTGATTGCAGAAAATGTAAAACCTAAGGTAGAGGTAGAAGACTTTAATTTAGTCACTCTTTTTTTTGAAGTAACTTTAATTTAGTCACTCGAAAGATCTTTTTTGGCCTTTGATCAAGGACAGCAAAACCATCACTTGATTGAGTTTAATTATCAAAGTAAACTTCAATTTACTCAAAAAGTAGTTTACCAAACTGAACAAATTACTAGCCGTTGAAGGGATGTCAGTAAATAATGCCACCGATGATTCTGAATGCCAAGAAAGCTACACTAATATTTAGCAAAATTTAGGGCTAATATAGCTCAAACTGACAAAACTCCATCTTGACCAACCTACAGGATTGAGTCGAGTGACAAGAAAGTAGGGTGAGCATTATTTGATTTTGACCGAAAATCGAACCGAATCAAACAGAGATCTGGTTCGGTTTTAAAAATTCGGTTTGATTTTAAAAATATATTTTCTTATTCGGTTTTGGGTTTTCGGTTTCGTCCAAAACCGAAATCGAATAAAATATATATATATATATTATATATAATATATATATAATAATATATTATATATATATAATTTGCTTTTTTTTGTCAGTATATATATAGATATATATATAATTATATATATTATATTTTGCTTTTTTTTTGCTTTTTTTTGTCATATATATATATTATATTATATTATATATATATATATAATATATATATATATATATAAAAGTATTTATATACTGACAAAAAAGCAATATATATATATATATATATTATATATATTATATATCTTTCTATATATATATATTATATATTTTTTATATATATTTTATATATATATCTATATATATATATATATATATCTATAATATATTATATATATATCTATATATATTATATATATATTTGCTTTTTTTTCAGTATATACACTTATATATATCTATATCTATATATATATATTATAGATATATTATATATATTAATTATATATTATATATATAAATATTATCTATCTATATATATATAATTATATATATTATATATATATATATATATAGTGTATTTATATATTGACAAAAAAGCACAATAAACCCAAAAACCTATATATAGATATGTACTAAATATATATAGGCATATACTATAGATATATACTAATATATCTAGGTATATCTAGTTAATATATTGACAAAAAAGAGCACAAATAACCAAAAAATCGAATAAACCGAAATCGAACCGAATTATTCGGTTCGGTTCGATTTCGATTTTGCTTATTCGGTTTCGGTCCAATTTAATTTTTGGTTATTCGGTTCGGTTGAACCGAAATAACCGATTGCTCACCCCTACAAGAAAGAGCAGGTAATTGAAACTTTTCTTACTTAAAGATGGGAGCCTTTCTTATATCTTTGCACTGTAGGGAAACAACCATGTTTAAAAAATCGGATTGAATTGGCCGGGTTCAATCAATACGTTTTTTGGACTGGTTTAATATCGATCAACTATTTTTTAAAAAAAATGATCAAAATTCGGTCAACCAATTGAACCGTCTGACCTAGTTAAATTTTGAACCAATTTAGTATAATTTTTGACTTTTATTTTAACTTTGCATACAATCTAAATTAATATGTGTATTTTTGACTAATTCTACTATAGTTAACATTCAAAATTCTCAGTAATATATATGTAGTTGTGTACTATATAGTATATTCATATAAGACGGTAGTGTATATAATTGTTCAATCCGGATTAATCTAATGGTTAACCGGTTTGATCCATTCAAGTTTTGCGACCTGTCGATCTCCAATAGTTTTTTAAGACATTAGAAACCAGTAAACATATAGTTTTTTTTCTATTGTTAACCTATCCATTAATTTAATTATCTAAAGCCTTCACTAGTTCATATATGTAGTTATCGCTTAACTTACCTACCTCGCTCCTTTTCACCCAGAGAATGACAAAATGTTAATTATTTGTTGTTCTGTGGTAATAACTATATTAAGAAAGAGGAGAAAGGAAGAATGATCCTACTTATAATACTTTCTTTTTTAGGCAGAGATCCATGGCTTGTGTCTTAAAAATTTGACTAGGATTTATAGCGAAAAGAAACCATATTATTGGCGTCGAATAAAAAATAAAAGCAAAAAATAAATAAAAAAAGGACATTATAAAAAGTGACTTTGTTTTAAGTAAATTATAGCTTACTTTGAAAAACACTAAATTTGCAACAATTTTGAAAGCAACATTCTCTTAGTTTCAGAACATCCTATAAAAGCTAATGAAAAGTATATTGTCACAATCTACAACTTGAATGTTTAAATTTGTACCCAACATATATCAGTAAATTTACTGTACCGATAATAATTTAAATAATATTTGTTTAAACGATATGTTTGAAAAATTTTGTAAAACAATACATTCGACAGTCTGTCTGTCGAAAAATGACATGCTCAAATTCCGACAGACGTATGTCGGAAAATGAGCATCAACTCAATTTCCGACATACCATTTGGCTGAAATAAAGAGAAATGGATAAGTAAACGGTCAAAGTGGTTGTGTCACGACCCGACCCACTGTTTGGATACGAGAACGTAACAACGCCCAGCCTACGCCGCATGTCGGCGGTAGAACGCTGTCCTAGGTCACAACATCTAACATATATGCTAAGCAGTTATACTCCCCAATGGGGTGATATAGCAGATACAGTCTCAATCACATCTAAGGCAAGCATGATAATGATAGATAAACATGAAATCCAAAAGAGATACAGGAGATAGAAGTCTAAGTGTCTAAGATACACCCAGGAATCATCTCAAAACTCAAATCAGTAATCCACAAATCAAGTACACCACTCCAGACAAATAAAATAACTATCTACATCCTCTAATGTGTCTCCTCTAGGCTAGCAGGCACCTCCAGGCTATCTGTAAATTTATCAACAGGTCCAGTCAGGACTGGAGCGAGTACAGTACATCTCAACAGATCATAGGAGTTAGAAATATAATCATGCAGTAAAGTAAGATACAAGTACTGAAGGAAAATAGTATGTAAACAGAGAGACTGTAATAGAAATTCTACTATACATAAGAACTCAGTGACTAGTGAGTCAGAGTACAATATGAACATGAATACTCCCCCGTACCCCCAATCATACCAAGGATCCAGCCAGGTATGTTATTGATGCTATGTAACAGCCCCCGAAGTGGTAAGCCCCCGAAGGATGGTAAGCCCCGAAGGGTTACATAGTAGTCCCAAATAGGGATTCTAGGGGTAACCCAACAGTGTAAGTCCCATAAATGGGGATTCTGGGGGTAACCAACAGTGTAAGTCCCATAAATGGGGATTCTGGGGGTAACCCAACAGTGTAAGATTCCAGGAAGACTCTACGATCATAAGTATATGTCCGTAAGTGATCAAAGAACCAATGAAGCATAGTGATCGCCATGTAAGTGAAACGCACAGAACATGTCCTTCCCGTTCCCAGAATACGTATTCTAATACTTGTACTGCTGGAATGTATTCATTTAATATTTGTCATGTATTGCTCTGTATTTAAATTCTTTTAATTTTATGTTAATTAATTCCCTGTAATTTTATTTTTGTACTTTACTTTCTACTTTATCTCTGCTTTTACTTTGCTATGGGTTCAGCTCAATTGGTTTAATTATGTTGGTTCATCAGACCGAAATAAACCCTCCACCTACCACCACTCCTTCATTTAAAAGCCCCAAACCCTTTCTCTCTCTTCATTTACTTCTTCTTCTCATTACTCTTCTTCTCCTCATAAACTCTCCCACCAACCTAGGAGAGCAAGGCAAGTGCCAACTTGCTTCTTGATGGATCCCCTTATTATTGTTCCATCATCCCCTTACTTGATTCTAAGCCTCTTTAGTACTTAGCATTTTTAATTTCCATGACTGATTTGTTGTAGATCTAAGTTTGTTACATTTTTGGATTCTTAGGTTTTGATCTAGTAAACTTTTTTATCTTCAAAATTTTGATGGTTTCATGTTGTAGAGAATTTCGTTCTACCCAATTTTGACCTATGGAAGTCCTATTTGGGCTTGGGATGAAGGATATGGAGCTTGGAAGCAATGGCTTCCATGTTCTCTTTCATGGTTCTGTTCTCAAAAATTTGGAGAAGAAGAAAGTTCACAGCCGCATTCTCACAGCGCATGAGTTTATTTATTTTCCACTCATTCCTCAGGCGCATGGATTATTTATTTTCCAATCTCATCTCACCAGCCGCAAGAACTCATTCCTCAGGCGCATGAGATTTTTATTTCCTCCCAATCTTATTCCTCAGCGCATGATATATTTTATTTCCCAATTTCCCTCAGCTCATGATATTATTTATTTCCAATCATTTTTCTCAGGCCATGATATTATTTATTTCCCAACCTTTCCCACCTCGCATGATATTATTTATTTCCCAATCATTCCTCAGCGCATGGATTCTTTATTTCCCAAACATTCCCCACATCGTATGAGATTTATTTATTCCCCAATCATTTTCCACAGCGCATGAGTATTTATTTCCCAATCATTATTTATTTCCAATGTTTATTCCCGAATTTGGCATTAATTAACATTGATTGTTATCTTGATTAATTATTGATCATGCGTTCCTAGATGGAACTAGAGACTGGCTAGTCGTCTTATTGAATAAATGGAATAAGACACGTTCATATTTGAAATCGATTGGCCAATCCCAATATTGACATACAGGCACACATGCAGGCTTCAATTTATTTATTTATTTATTTATTTTACTATAAAAGAAGCATGTGTACTTTATGGTCAAGGCATGATTGTTCCGTGGTTATTTGGATTGTTGCATTACGCTATGTAAGACCTACAACCTAACCGCACGGGCATCGTTGTAGAGTTGTGCATATCGTACCCCGTACGAAAGTACTCATTCCGAATGACCATGATCCACGGCATGGGATTTCACTCAACTAG